>JAPKLY010001436.1:0-44605 GCA_026898435.1 Prunella vulgaris | reverse complement strand
TCTTCCAGAGATCCACCAGCTCATCAGACAATTGATTGTAAAACATATCAATTGGTCCATCAACTAAAGGCTCATTTGGATCTCGGATGAACTTTCCACTTCTAGTCCTGCTGCCTTGAGAGACTGCTTTCCCTTGCTTCTTCAGCTTCCTCTGATAACGCCTCTCAGGCTCATCATTCATCTCTCTTTCCTGCCTCTTCCTCCTCTCTTCTGGAGTTTCTTTCTCAGCTAGCTGCAACTCCTTAGCCAGCTTTTCATCTAATTCAGCATTCATGATTCTTTTCTTCTTCTCCCTTTCTTCAGCAACAACCTCTTGCCTCTGCAATGCCTCAACTATTTTCTGATCCCTTAGCTCCTGAGCTTTCTGAGCAGCAATCTTCCTGGTGTTGATATAATCTTCAACATTCTCAATTCTAGCAGATAGAACCCCTTGATTGTCCACCAGAAGAGCTCTCAGAGAGGCCATCTCAGCTTGCAGAGCAGCAATAGCAGCTGAGTTCTTCTCTTCCCCCTTTTTGATATCATCAATGACCGAAGTAGAGGGTAGAGAAGTAGGAAGGTTATCCACAACGTCTTTAAGGTCCTCCTGACCGTGTTTGCACTCAATAATTTGCCCTTCCAACCTTTCGGAGACCAGTCTGAATCTCTCAGATTCAGCAGCAAGAGAAGCAGATGCATCATCAGTGAAAGCCCTGGCAGTTGTCTTGAAGTTCTGGAGAGTTTGGAAGAATTCAATCCGGGTAGCATACAAGCTGTCCTCCATAGCTTCCTTCAGCTTGTTGCGATGGTCCAGCAGGACTTGATGAACTTGTCTTTCAATCAGAGAGGGGGCAGCAGACTTGGCAGCTAGAAGAGTAGCTTTGACCTCCCTAATGTGGTCATCAAAATAATCCTTCAGTTGATCCAAAAGTGCAGGGGTTACCTGATCAGCTGGGGAGATCTCAAAGCTTGCTGCCGGAGGAATGAATTCAGTCTCAGCTGATTCAGGACAATCCAGTGCCACCCCATCCTTGAGCAATAATGCACGGGCCACCTTCCTCAACCCTTCAGGGGATGTCAGCTGGGATGGAGCCTTAACTTCCAAGGCATCCATCAGGATTTCTTCCCACTCTGTAAAAGCTGCTTCCCCCATCTCTTCTATCAGGGCCAGAAAGAAGGTAACTGACCCTTCTCTAGCTTGCGCCCAGGCAAGACCATCAGCAAGTATGTCTTGATAGGCTGGATAAGGGTTAAGTTCTGGGATGTAGAGGGAAATGTGGGCAAGGGCAGATATGATCATCCCTAGTTCAAGAGGCCCCTTTGAACGATGGTGAGATAGGCGAGCTTGTTTGGCCATTTCTGTGGGGGAGTTGGGGTTATCAAGGTTGATGGGTTCAGGGTGAAAGGGTTTGGGAATAGCTGAAGGCTCGCAAGAGGTAGCTATCTCCTCTGGTTCATTGCCGATTGGGATTTGTGAGGGTGAAGGATCTGCTGGGGTAGTGGAGTGTTGGGAAGGGTCAGAGAAAGGAGTAGGTGAAGCTGACCTGATGAGTGAGGCAGCTAAATGTGTCTCTGCTGATGGAGCATCTCCAGAGGAATGTAGAACCTCTGTCTCAGCAACTGAGGGATCAGCTGATTCCCTCTCTTCTGACTCTTCTCCTTCTTCATCAGAGCCAGAGGCAGAATCCTCATCTGAATCAGCTCTCTCAGCTGATTCTTCAACAACCTGCTCTTCTTCTTCATCAGAAGACTCGTCAACCAGCAGGGTAGCCCTTTCTGCTGAAGATTGCTTCTTCTTCAAACTGCTCAGCACAGCAGTATCATCATCCTCATCTGAATCAAAGGAGAGCTTCCTTTGAACAGGAGTGGTTTCCTTCTTAGACTTCTTCTTTTTCACTCCTCCAGCAGGCTTTGAAGCCATCCTCTTCTGCTTCTTTCCAGCAGAAGGACCAGGGGCAGCAACAACTGGATCAGCTATGGAATCTGAGTCAGCTGGTCCAATGATATCCAAGTTGCTTCCCCTTAGGAACTTGGTGTGGTTGTACTCAACAACCCATTCCTCATCCCACTCATGCTGGGGCAGCAGATGATTCAGGAGGATAGTGATGTTGGTGGCCATGGAGCACTTTGATTTGAAGCTATAAACCTGTTGCCCATTCACCTCCTTCGCAACACACCTCTTGGACTCCTGTTCCAGCCGGAACCATAGCAGACTCACCCAGTCTGCTTGCACCCCATCAAGAATCGTGCGGGCCACACTCAGGCAAAGTTTGGTAATGGCGTCCAAACTCCCCTGTTCCGCCAAGATGAGCTTGGTCACCACATCCATCAAAAACCGGAAATGCCTCCTCAACATGGACTTCTTCAGATTCGTGGTGGTGTCCCGGTGACTTTTCCTGGCCATTAACTTAAAAGTTTCCAGGTAGTCGGCTTCTTTGTATTTGTGAGGTTGGACACCAGTGGATGATAGGCCAAAGAGATCAGCAACTGCATCCTTCGAAATAACAACAGTCTGACCGTCAATCAAGGAGCCTATAGAGTTTGGACGGAACTGAGCCTTAAGAAGGAATTGGAAGGCATAGAAGTTTAGGGTTTTATGGTCAGGGGGGTTCATGGAGATGAAGGTTCGGAGATTGTGATTTTGCAGTAGGTTTAGGATTTCTCTAATCTCAGGAACTCTCGTTGTGTCGAAATCGACACACATCTCTGCATACATCTTTTCTTTAAACAATTTTTGCATAGCCTTGGATGCCATACCTTCAAAGCAGAAATTAAATGCAAAGAGAATAATATGCAGGAATACTTCGGGCAGAAAGATTAAGAGAAGAAGGTTTTCAGAAAGAAGTTTAAGGGGTATATAAAGTAATAGAAAGATATGAGCAGATTTTCCAAAATTAAAACAAATTAATTTTGATCGTAGATTTGTATTTTGCATCACACAAATCAAAGGTCCAAAATAGATGACCTTTGAGAATTTTGGAGGTGATGCGTGGGTATCAGGGTTTCGAAAGGTTTTGACCGCCCAAAAGATTCGCCTTTTTTTTTTGAAAAAGGTAATGATGAAAGCGCTTTTTAGTGAAATTTTAGACGGTGAGAAATTAATTACTTCTGACACCTTATTTTGAAAAAGTAATAAATCCCCGAATTTTCGTAAGAGAAAAGATTTGATTGCCAATTTTCTAAAATAATTTTAGAAATTATGGATTTATTAATTTTTGAAAAGATTTGATAAATAAAATAAAATTTTAAAAACCGACACAAAGATCATAGAAATACTTATCGAGAATCTGACGTGGCAAAGTCAGCTGATAAGAGCGATCCTCATGAAAATCTTTTCTGCTCATCTGGGTCTTTAATGTCAGCTGACATGAACCAGCTGAAGCAAAGTGGCCTTGTCTGACTTTCATAACTTATCCCTGTATCAAGTTAGACATAACAAGATAGAGAAAAGAAAGGAAAGAATAAGAAGACATACCAGATCAGCTGATGTGAGGATCAGCTGATTACTTCAGCAGAATAGTCCTCAGCTGGGTACCAGCTGACTACCCAATTACCCAAAAACTTTCTTTCTATAGAACTGCTCCTCCATCTATCATTCCTAATTCTGCTACTAATTCTCTGAATCTTACCTCTGCTAAAGGTTTGGTAAGCACATCTGCTCTCTGCTTCTCCGTATGAATCTTCTCCATCCTGATATCTCCCTTCTCAGCATGATCTCGAAGAAAATGGTGTCTTATGTCCACATGCTTGCATCTAGTATGGAGAACTGGATTCTAAGTAATGGTTATTGCGCTTGTGCTATCACAGAAGATGGGTATCTCTTCTGTGATCACATGGTAGTCCCTCAGCTGTTGTCTGATCCAGAGCAGCTGAGAACAGTAACTACCAGCAGCCATGTACTCTGCCTCTGTTGTGGAAGTAGCTACTGAAGTCTGCTTCTTGGAGAACCAAGATATCAGCTTACTTCCCTGAAACTGACATGTGCCAGAGGTTGATTTCCCATCAATCTTGCACCCTCCATAGTCAGAGTCTGAGTACCCACTCAGCTGAAAGTTGTCATCAGCTGGGTACCAGAGGCCTAGATTGTAAGTACCCTTCAAATACTTTACAATCTTCTTTGCTGCTTCCAGATGAGATTTCTTAGGATTTGCCTGAAACCTTGCAGACACCCCTACTGCAAAGCTGATATCAGGTCTGCTGGCAGTGAGATACAGCAGAGAACCAATAAGTCCCCTATAGTGTGTCTGATCCACTTTCTCACCAGCCTCATCTGGATCCATGCTAAAGTTTGCCATCATTGGAATCTTAGCTTCTCTGCTGCTACTGACACCAAACTTTTCTATCAAATTCTTGGCATACTTAGCTTGGCTAATGAAATTTCCATTGGACAACTGCTTCACCTGCAGTCCAAGGAAATAAGTCATCTCCCCCATCATAGACATTTCAAACTTGCTGGTCATCAGCTTGTTGAACTGATCACACATCTGCTGGTTAGGGGAGCCAAAGATGATATCATCCACATAGATCTGTACTAAGAGGATATCATCTCCATCTTCCTTCCTGAACAAGGTTTTGTCTATCTTTCCTTTACTGAATCCACTATCCAGTAGGAACTGTGATAGAGTATCATACCAAGCTCTAGGTGCCTACTTTAGTCCATATAAAGCCTTCTGCAACCTATAAACCTTGTTCCCAATCTCAAATCCTGGTGGCTGTTCCACATAAACCTCTTCTACCAGGATTCCATTCAGAAAAACTGACTTGACATACATCTGATATACCTTGAACCCTTTGAAAATAGCATAGGCCAGAAACAATCTAATGGCTTCTAGTCTTGCCACAGGAGCAAATGTCTCATCATAGTCAATCCCCCCTGACTGTGAATACCCGTGGGCTACTAGCCTTGCCTTGTTTCTAACCACTACATCATTTTCATCCTTTTTGTACTTGAATACCCACTTAGTGCCTATGACCTTATGATGTTTGGGCCTCTCCACTAGAGTCCAAACTTCTTGTCTTGCAAACTGATTTAGCACCTCTTGCATAGCTACAATCCAGTTTGGGTCTTCAAGAGCTTCATGGATGTTCTTGGGTTCTATCAGAGACACATAACAGTTGAATTGAGCACCCAAGTTTAGCTTTCTTCTGGTCTGAACACCTACACTTGGATCTCCTAGAATATGTTCAGCTGGGAAATCAGACAACGTCTTCTTGCCCCTTTGAGGTGCCATAGTTTGCTCCTCTTGGGTCTTATCTGATATTCCCCCTTGGTTAGTGTCAGGAGTCAATGTGCCATCATCTGGTGCTGATGAGGACTTATCAGCTGATTTGGGCTCATCATCTGAATCTGAGTCTGATTCTATCCTAGGTACCACTACCTTAATCAGATCTGGCTTGTCTGACAGATTCAGTCTGCAACAGATGCCTCCACTGGGGATCGAACTCGTGACCTGTGCTCTGATACCACTTGTTGGTCCTAAAGGCAGGTTTTAGGGAAGAAAACCTTTGAACAAGTCTAGAAGGGGGGGGTTGAATAGACTTGTAAGGATTCAAAAACCTTTTTCAAATTATTTAGATTATTCAGAAAACCTACAGACTACTTGAGGTAGTCTGAATTTGAAAGTAGTGCGCTGTGAATAGTGCAGAAACGTTTTTAATGAAAATCAATTTTAGGTGATGTGCACAATTTAAGAGCAGAAATAAATAAGACGAGACACAGGGAATTTATAGTGGTTCGGACCAACTGTCCTACATCCACTCTCCTCAATCCAACTTGGACTTGAGGGGCTCTCTACTAACTCACTTACTCACTCACTTACACAGTTCGAGAGTACTACTCTCTTACAAGTTGTCAATGCTACAATTGCAATTGACTTCTCACAGCTTCTACAAAGCTTTTACAAAGAATAAGTATAAATGATGTTTTTGAGTGCAAGTGATAATATCTGACAGAGTTTCGGCTAGCTTAATATGCGTGTAAAATTCGATCCTGAAATTATCACTATTACTCTAATTTATAGGGTCAAATAACTAGCCGTTGGGATGGACTAGAAATCTGAGATCCTATAATCTCGTATTCAATCAATCATTGTGATTGATTGAATCTCCTCCTTGATTCCCGTCAATCTTCGCGATCTCCAATCAATCAAGTTTGTCCCTTGATTGATTGATCTTCTATTCTGGGAATCTTCCTTCTATGTCGCAAGTCAACTCTTAAAATGATTCTGAAGAATCTGGACTGAGCACAAGACCTCAGCTGATCAGTCTCCTCAGCTGGTGTACCAGTCTGCTGATACTTGGACCTCAGCTGATGTGCAAGTCTGCTGGTGAGCACCTCAGTTGGTCTTCTTGACTTCGTCTGAATATATCTTATATCCAAGGTCCTTGTCTTGTCTGCGACGTGCTCTCAGCTGATCAGCTAATCTTCTGATATCAACTGATCTGCTCTTCTGATATCGGCTGATCTGCTCTTGATACTCTAGTGTCAGCTGCTTAAATCTTCTGTCCTCTAAAACCGGCTAAGTCCTCAAGGTCTCGGCTGGTCTTCTCTTCTATGATAGCTTCGGATCTTCTAGGCAGTAAGGTAGATTCCCCCTCACTCGAACCTATCTAATCCTAACTACTCATCAGCTGACTAACATGTTCAGCTGGTCCTATTACAAGCTGATTGGTTTATTATATCATCAAAACATCTAACACAGATATCCTAACACTGACCTTCTTCAGGGCGAGTTGCACTTCAGACTTCAGTAAATTGGGTCGACTCCAATTTCCTTCAGTCTTCAACACGTTCCCCCAGAACTGAATTCCTAACCTGACTATCCTGAACTAGACTATCCTGAACAACTATACTTAGGCAAATTCATCAGGGATTTTGGGATCTAATCAAAATATTCAGATTGTCCCAACAATTTTCCTTTTTTGATGATGCCAAAACCCTTAAGCAAATTCCTATTCATCTATACAATCAACTGACTTAGTCAGTGAAATATGTTCAGTACCTTATGACAAACTAAGCACTTAGTCTATAAGATGAAAATAGGAATGGGTTAGTACAGTTCTTGATAAGGATACAGAAAAGTAAATTCAGGAGTCAACAAGAAGTTGTACTCAGGAAACATTAAATAACTTCATTGATAAATTTGAAAGTACATGCATCCTGAAGCTATTACAAAAATTTCCTGAATCAACTAACTCCTGAAATCTATTCTTCGTCCTTGTCCCAAGCAGCAAAAGGAATCTCATACATCTCCAAGACTCGGTTCAGGATCTGCTTCATCCTGTTCCGATCACCAACGGTACCGGTAGCGCGTCCTACCCTGACGACTTCTTCAGAAATTGCCTTCCGGTCCAGTTGCTTGGAGTTCCTGAAGAGTGGAGGAGGATACTTGATGAATTCCGGAGGAGCGATCTCTACACCTTCAGAGTCAGCATTTCTGATTATCTCAGCCCATAGATCAGGATGCTCCTGTGCCATCCAGTGATGAAGTATGACGTCTTTATCTTCATTGAGATCGTCCCACAACCCACCACATAGAATAGATAGGCCCATCTATTCCGGATCGGAATCCAAACCTCCAACATCTCAACCGGAATGAAATCCTCCACAAACTGAACTGGAGGAGGCCCCTGACCTGGATTAACCACTAATTTCCTCTGAGTCTTCTTCCGAGATCCAGAAGGAACTGACTTATTCTTCCGAACCTGCGAAGTCAGATACTCGTTGGACTCTTTCAACCTCTGGATCTGACTGAGCAGCGACAACTCCTTCAACTTCGTCTGCTTCTCCGACTCAGTCAGTACCAGTTTCTTCTTCAGAGTGGTTGTTCCAGGGTGCAAACCTTCCTCCATCTCAGTAAACAAGGGCTACAGGGCAGGATCTTCAGAGGACCTCATCCTCTCCGGATCTGAGCCTTCAGCAGCTTCAGTGGCGGACACGGACCTTGTTCTCTTTCTGTCCGCAACTTTCAGTTTAGGGGGAAAGATTTTCTTTTTGCCTTTACCAGTAATTTGCTTCTTCCCTTCTTCCCCCTTTTTGGCATCATCAGAGTTGATTTTGTCAACCACCTCTTCAACCGATCCAGCCAGCATCTTGAACTGATCCGCCATCTCCTCCTGCTTGCCCTGAAGTTGTCTGATCTGACTAGCCATACCCCTCAGACCGGAGCTCAACTCCTTCACTGCTGAATTATGCTCTGACTTCAATCGGCCTTCAAAGCCCTCCATGCTGGAGTCCAGAGCAGTTTCGATTTCCTTCTTCTCCTGATTGGCCATTTCACTCAGTAGTTCAACTTTCAAATCTGTTTTCAGCTTGGCTAACTTTTCATCAACCAACTGATCAACCCTTTCAGTCAGTTATTGATCAAGAAAAGTAGTTAGCTTAGACTCCTGCTGAGTTGTGACATCAGAGACCATTTGCTTGCAACTCTCCGAATGACCCTTTTTGCCTGCTCAGTGATAATAGTGAGGTCTACTGAGTGTTTTAACTTGACTTCTCCGAGAAGATCAATTGCAGCGTTCATATCCCTTCCCATCTCGTTCAGATCCTGTTCCACCTTCTTCACACGATTATTAGCCAGGTTTGCAGTCAGATTGAACCTGTTAATCCTCGTGTTGTGCATACTGAGCCGACGGTTGATTCCACTGAGTGTCCATCCCCAAGCCCATCTTTTCTGAATTGCACCTCCGGGGATCTTAACGAGTGAGCTAAGATTGTCCCGAGAACCCTCAGCAGCCCTGGGTCTACGGGGTGCATCATCGGGTAGTGCACTGATCATATCAGTCGCACCTTGCGGAATAGGTTCATTATCAGCAATCTCAACTACCTCCTTCTCTCCTTCCTTCTCCATCAATCCAACAACCTTTCCTGGCTGATCCACTTCTTTCCCAATCACCTGATTCTCTCCCTGAGCCTCAGCATGTGGAACCACAGCCAGTTCCATCTCAACTCTTTCTTGCTCGGGCGAAGCAGCTGCTGCCTCAGGATAAATCCTTCAGACTATTTTGATAATGTCGGGCATACGAATCAGGTGATTTAGTGAATTTACCTGAAAGTGATCAAACAAGGCTGCTTCATCATCAGCCAGCGTGTTCACTCCTTTCACCTTGGTCAGCTCATCGAGTTCAGGCCAGGTGGCAGTCCTGATCATTGCATAAGTGCAGAGTTGTACCACCGCCTCTTTCTGAGCTGTAGAGAGATCAGGGAACTTTCGATCCACCACGTCAGCTGCCCTTCCTCTCGCTACGACCTCAAAGTCAGGTAAGGAGTTCTCATCAGGTGCGGGGAATGGCCATGGGGCGTCAGCCTGAACACTCTCAGCAATGAGTTTCCCCTGAGTGGGTTCCCCCTGACCTTCATCAGATCTGACCTCTTCATGCTGATATTCGGTCACGACCTGCTGAATTTGATCACTCGCCACATCTTGCTCATAAACAACCGGTGCTGGATCTGAGGGTGTAGATTCTGGAATGACTGAAATAGGGGCAACCACGAGAGCAGTCTGAGTGGGTTCCCCCTCCGGAACTACTTGCTGAGGTTCTAACTCAGGTTGAGATAGCTCTTTCTCAGGCTGAGTTTCCTTCTCTTCCATAACTTTCTTGGATCTTCCTGATCCGGGGGAAAGAAAGTTGAGCTTGAGTTGTTTGGGTCCGGAAGATTTGGACTTGTCCCCTGCTGGCTTTGAACCCTTGTCTTCAGTAGGCTTGCTTGCCTGAGCCTGGACTCCCTGAGTCGTGCTCGCCTGAGCCTTGCTCGCCTGATCTTTCTTCGATAAGGTTCTGCTCCTCTTCTTCTGAGTGCCAGCATCACCAGAGAAAGATCTGAAAAGATCAACCTTTGCTGGAATCTCTAGAGATTGGGCTTGATCAACATCTCTAAGAGCCAGTGTTTCTAAGATCAGAGAGATCTTCGTGCCAAAGTGCATCTTGGCATCAAACGTCGCCTGACCCTCCGGCGAGTATTTGATCTTGCTCCTCTCAGCCACCATTAACTGAAGGAAGTATTCCTCCCAGTTGATTCTTTGCATAGCTGCATCCTTGATTGTCATCAAGGTATACAACTTTGGCTTAGATATCTGCTCTAACCCTCCGGTAATCCCCATCACTCCCTGACTAGTCAGGTCGAAGAAGTGACAGTTGGTAGTCCTCAGAACTGACTTATTCAACCCTGATTTCAGAACAACAACTCCATCACAAAGAGACTGGAGAAAATCCCTCTCGTCACCAACTCCATAGTCAACCGGGCTGCGACCAGAATCAGGCAGATTGAAGACTTCCTTGATCTTCTGCCTGATGTTGATGGTGACCCAATCTCTCACCATCTCATCCTCACCGTCCTTCCCCTTCACACAAGAGGTCAAGGGGATGCAGGATTCCCATTCTTGGGTGTCCTTGTTCTGCGCCATCTTTAAATAGAAAACAGCAACAAGTCGAGGGTGGAGTTTCTTGGGCTTTGCAGTGATGAATTGTAACAGTCCTGCATTTTCAAACAATTCTTTCACAGGAAAAATGTCTGGGTGATTAGAAGAGAAATCACCATAGGGTTCCCAATGAATTTCATTTCTTAGATGGAAAAGATTTCCAAAGAATGTGTAGGCAGAGGGTGAAGCCATGGATGAAGATATAAGGAAAAAGATTTGCAGAGAGAAATATAGCAAGAAAAATATTTGAGTGCGTAAAGACTGCAATGAAAAAAACTTCCCTCATTTATACAAAAATTCAGTTTTAATCGGACGGCTCAGAGAGATATGACTCATGAAATTCAATGATTGAGATTAAGACATTTGATGCATGGATGCGGATTGAGCCTCTTCGGTTTCAAAGTTAATAATTCAAAACTTTATCGGAAACCATTCCCGCCCACTTGCATTAAATGCGCATCAGAGCATGTCCGTATTTAATTCAAATAATTTGCATTAAATAATAACTGAATATTAAATGAATGGCTGTGATTAAATGATAAAAAGATTTGATTTGACAACACGACAAACAGTATCAAAGATGATGCAAGCAAGATATGATGACTAAAAATAATTCAGGAAACATACCAGTAAGTCAGATTTCGTTATCTGACTGATACCACTTATGTCCTATCAGGATGACAAGCCCTGAATTCAGTGTCCTGAATCTTAGTCAGTCTAAACTGAACATCCTTTTATACTGAGTGTTCCCCCTACAACCATTCACTCTCTCTCTGAGATTCCTTCATCCTGAGTCCTAGTTAGTCATTCTCCCTGACCTTATGCATAATGATCTGAGATTCATACTGAATCTCCTAAGCCTGGGTCGAGGAGCCCTAACTCTACTGACAACTCAACAAACCTGGTTTCAGGCAAAGCCTTAGTTAGGATGTCAGCTCTCTACTTATCAGTAGGGACTCTCTCCATCCTTATATCCTTCTTTTCAACATGATCTCTGATAAAATGATGCCTGATGTCTACATGCTTACACCTTGTGTGTAAGACTGGGTTTTGGGAAATGGCAATGGCACTATTGTTGTCACAATAAATTGAGACTTCAGTGGTCTCTATTTGGTAGTCTCTCAGTTGTTGCTTCAACCAAAGGATCTGGGAGCAGCAACTGCCTGCCGCCATATACTCAGCCTCAGTAGCAGACGTTGCAACACTGGTTTGCTTCTTAGAAAACCAAGAGATCAGTTTACTCCCTAGAAACTGACATGTGCCTGTAGTTGATTTCTTATCAAGCCTACAGCCTCCATAATCTGCATCTGAATATCCAGTCAGTTCTAGGTTGTCATCAAAGGGATACCAAAGTCCTAAATTGACTGTACCTCTCAGGTATTTCAATATTTTTTTGGCGCTCTCTAGATGACTCTTCTTCGGATCAGACTGATATCTTGCACAAACTCCAATTGCATAAGTGATGTCAGGACGACTTGCAGTCAGATACAAAAAAGATCCAATCAGGGCCCTATATTCAGTCTGATTTATTGAGGCTCCTTCTTTGTCAGGATCCAACTTCTCATTTGTGTTCATGGGAATACTTGAGACTTTGCTGGACTGAACTCGAAATTTCTGAATCAAGTCGCTCGCATACTTGGACTGATTTATGAAAATTCCAGAGTCAGATTGCCTGACTTGGAGACCCAGAAAGAAGTTCATTTCTCCCATCATTGACATCTCAAATTTCCCAGTCATCAGCTTGGAGAATTTCTTACAAAGCTTCAGATTAGGGGATCCAAATATTATGTCATCCACATAAATCTGAACCAAGAGAATGTCCTCCCCTTCGGAAATTCGGAAGAGGGTCCTATCCACTGTCCCTTTCACGAACCCGTGGTCTATCAGGAACTGGGAAAGTGTATCATACCAAGCTCTCGGAGCTTGCTTCAGGCCATAAAGAGCTTTCTTCAGATGATATACCTTATTTCCAACTTCAAACCCTGGAGGTTGCTCAACGTAGACCTCCTCGTTCAGTACACCATTCAAAAAAGCACTCTTCACGTCCATCTGATATACTTTGAACTTCTTGAATGTTGCATAAGCCAAAAACAGCCTGATTGCCTCTAACCTTGCGACCGGAGCAAAGGTCTCATCATAGTCGATCCCTTTGGCCTGAGAGTAACCCTTTGCCACTAGTCTGGCCTTGTTTCTGACTACAACATTCTTTTCATCCCTCTTGTTCTTGAAGACCCACTTGGTGCCAATGACATGTTGACTCCTAGGTCTATCAACTAACTCCCAAATCTGATTACGCTCAAACTGATTGAGCTCATCCTGAATGGCTAAGATCCAGTTGGGGTCAGCGAGAGCTTCTTCTATGTTCTTAGGTTCTTGATCACTCAGGAATCAGCAGAACATAGCACTCTCACCAAAGGACAACCTTGTCCTGACCCCCTCATTGACATCACCAATGATGTCAGCCAATGAGTGATCATCTAGCCACCGCCTCCTGCTGACGGCTGCACTGGGAGCTGCTAACGTTCCCTCGCCTGATCCTGACACGTTAGTCTCGATAATAATAGGCAAAGAAGAGGAACGAGCAAGAAAGGGGGATACTGAGTCATTTCCTGAGGGTTGCACAATATCAGGGACATTGTTTCCCCCTATAGAGTTGGACTCAGTAACTGTCTCAGGTGCAGAAGCATCATCACCGACAGTACGTACCTCAGGTTGAGTCTGTACCTCCGTCTGAGACTCAACATTCTTCGAGGCTGGGGCTTGCTGAGGGTTGGCCTGAGGTCCATCCTGATCATCATCATCATCCCATCCCTTAGGAGCATTCACCATTTTGATCTTGAATTCAGTATTCTTCAAGCTCAGTCTTGTCACCCTCTTGGTAACCCCCTCAGTGTCAGGACTCGGAACCTATTTTCTACGCACTGATGTAGTTTCATCAAACACAACATGAGGTGTTTCCTCCACATAAAGGGTCCGACAGTTATACACCCTGAAAGCTTTGCTGACTGAGGAGTATCCTAAGAAAACTCCCTCACCAGACTTGCTATCAAAGGCTTTCGACTGGTCTTTCTCATTGTTCAGGATGAAACACTTACACCCAAAAATATGGAAATAAGAGATGCGAGGCTTCCTCTTGTTCCAAGTTTCATAAGGTGTCTGAGCATGTTGTTTGTTCAGCATAGATCGGTTCTGAGTGTAGCAAGCAGTGTTGATTGCTTCAGCCCAGTACTTCTTGGGCAGTCCTGACTCAGCCAACATGGTTCGGGCGACTTCCTTCAGGGTCCGGTTCCTTCTCTCAGCTACCCCATTCTGCTGAGGGGTCCTGGCTGCAGAAGTCTCATGAGCAATACCAAGGTCAGTACAGAAATCAGTTATAATAGAATTAATAAATTCAGTTCCCCGATTTGATCTGATCCTGACGATGCTCTGACCTTATTCAGTACTCAATTGCTTGAGTAACTCTGGAAGCTTGATCTGAGTCTCCTTCTTGTTCCGCAAGAAAATAACCCATGTGTACCTGGAATAATCATCAACAACAACAAGGGTATATTTTCTACCATTCATGCTGACAGGAGTATTCGGACCAAAGAGATCCATGTGCAGGAGCTGAAGCACTCTGTCAGTTGAGAAGGCCTCTTTCTCCTTGAATGAAGTTTTATTTTGCTTGCCTTCCTGACATGCTCCGCACACGTGGTCTTTGCTAAAAACTTCATTAGGTAGACCATCTACAAGAGTAAGTCTAGAAATTTTGTTAATAATCTTGAAGTTTAAGTGACTCAGGCGTTTATGCCAAAGCCAACTGAGCTCAGAAGAGCTCTTAGCGACCAAACAAGTTTCAGGAGAGCTGCTCTTAAAATCAGCAAAATAAACATTACCTCTCCTGACCCCTGTAATCAGAACCTGCAGTGTAGATTTGTCCTTAACGAGACATATGTTAGATGAGAACTCTACACTATATCCTCGGTCACAAAACTGACTGACCGAAAGCAGGTTATGCCTAAGACCCTCAACATAGGATACATTAAGCACTTTAACAGAACCAACAATAAGGGTACCGAATCCTCTAATGAAACCCTTAGAGTTATCACCAAAGGTTACCTGCGGGCCTTCCTGAGCTACGTAGTCCAGAAGGAGATCACGAAATCCAGTCATGTGTCTGGAACACCCAGAGTCCAAGTACCAGTCCTTCATCAGATCCTCCTTCCTCTTCTTGTAGCCCGCAGCGACCTGAAATGAATCAGGCCTCAGGTACCCATCTTGTATTGGGTCCTACAGTGTCAGCCATACCCTTCGGGATCCAGATTTGTATAACAATTCTGATAGCATCTGAAGTGTAAACCTGTCTCCCTGAAACATCAACATACACTGTCCTCTTCTTCCTTTCTGCCTGGGAAGTTGAGGGTGTATGGGTGTCAGCCTGAGGTTCAGGAGCCCTGGATTGATTCCTGGGGGTGGGCCTCCTGTTCTTCCTTGGCCTGGGTGCATTGGACTGCTGTCTGTCGTGAGAAGGAGCAGCTCGGGTCTGACCGTTTGGCACTTGAGGTCTGGCCTGAGTGTTATCGTAGTCAGGTCTCCGTTGCCTTTCAGGGGCCACCCGGTTTGTCCTTCTCCTCTGAGGATTGGGACGCTCCTGATGGGCTCTGTGCCCAGCCTGAGTAGTCTGAGCCTCAGTTATCCTTGGCCTTGCCTGAGGCCTCTCCTGACCAGAATTCCTCCTACCCTGAGTATTTCTAGGCTGAGCCTGAGAAGTACTTGGGACAGAATTCTTTCCAGCCTGAGGATTCCTAGGCTGAGCCTTGAAGTTCCCTTGGTCTGTCTTCCTCGACTCAGGATGAGGAGCCTTGGCCTTTCCCTTAGGTTTTGGCCTTGGTTCCTCAGTCCTTTGCCTGACAGGTTCAGCATGCATTTTCTCCTTCCCTTTGCCTTTATCCTGACGAGCAACAGTTGGGCTCTTGTCGTCAGTTTGGGCAGAGACAAACTTCTTCTGAGAGTTGCTCCCTGAAGCACCTCTCTTCTTCTTGCCCTTTGGGTCTTTTGAGGCATCATAACTTAACCCAGCTTTAGCACCATCGGTCAGCTGAGAGAAACTTGTTATCTCATCAACCACTTGGGTAGATGTGTGTAACTTCTTAAGCTTGTCCTCAAGGTGCCCATTCGCTTCTTTCAGGATCTCAATTTCAGTGGTGTACTAACGCACCAGTTCTTCATGAGCTTTCACTTTTGAGATCAGCTCAAGATCCCAAGCAGTTTGCTCAGCACAAAGGCGCGCTTGCCACTCAGTTTCGAACATCACTCTCAGAGCAATTCGCTCAATCATTAACTATTTCTGAGCGAGGAACAGATCAGTGTCATGAGTCTCAATCAGCGAGCTGATTACACCTTTCAGTCTTTCAACCTCCAGTGGAGCTCCATCATGCTTATTACGAGCATGAAGCAACTCTTCTTGAAGGTTTACTAGTTTGAGGGCTTCCTCAGTATCTCTCGTTTTGAGCGACCCAGTTAACCGATCATTCTCCCCACTTAGTTGTGTATTCACATCCACTGTGTGAGTATGAGTCTTCTGCAGCCTTGAGAAGTCAACCATCAATTACTCTAGGGCGAGCTGAAGGTCGAGTTCTCCTGCTGAGTCTGAGCTAAGCTCAGGTACGTGATTAGGAGAAGAGGCTGAAGAACATACCTCATCATCTGCCATCAGGCATAGGTCATCATACTCCTCATCGGAGAAGGGTTCAGGGGACCGGCATCCTGGGCCATCTGAATCTGAGGAATCCTCAGCAAGCATAGCTCTCCTGTCTGATGCCCTGAGCTCTCTCTTGGTTCTCCGATCTTCTCGCTCACGAGCACTGAGCTTCGGACAATCATACTGATAATGTCTGGTCTTCTTGCAGTGGTAGCACTGATCTATATTAGAAGCAAACTTCTTGTCAGTGTACCTCTTATCTGACGACTCCCTCCTGCTCCCTGATGATCATTCAGGTTTGGAGCTGGATCTTCTAGGCTCAGCGTCGTCTCTTCTCTTCTCATCTCTGCGCCGCTCAGGCTCCTCTCTCTCTCTCCTGGAATCTGAACCCCTCCTCTCTTCCCTCCGGGGGCTCGATCTCCTGGGGCTGGAATACCTGCGATCACGATTATCAGTATAAAACTTCTTATACCTGTCGAAACGAGAGTTCAGCTTCTTGAATCGTCGTGCCATCAGGCTGTACTCTAGGGCTATCTCATCCTTGCTCATCTCTCTGAGTGATTTCGAGCCAGATCCAGCCTCAGGCTCAGGAGTAGCTTTAAGAGCCACGCTCTTTTCCTTTTCAGGTGTCTTCTCCTCACTCACCTCCTCACTAGCAACACCCTTCTTCTTCCTCTTATCGAGGTCGAATTCCAGAGCCTTTAACTCTGAGAATAGGTGAGAGTAAGGAATGTTAGTGAGGTCCTGAGTGTTCTTTAACAAGATCACTCCTGTATCCCATCTTTCAGGGAGACAGTTCAGGATTTTAGATGACACCTCCCTCTTGGGAAAGTCCTTCCCAAGGGTTGCTAGCTCGTTCATCATCTTAATGAACCGAGCTTCCATCTGATCAATAGATTCACCTTCCAGCATCCGAAAAGTCTCGAACTTCCTGATAGCAAGATCTCTCTTGTTCTCCTTGATCTTCTCTGAGCCCTCGCTCATCTCCTTCAGGGCCTCCCAGATTTCCTTTGCAGTCTTAAGGTGCATGAGCTTGACCGAATTCTCATAAGAAACGGTGTGGAGTATAATGTTCTTCGCAACATTATCTAGTCCAATTTGCTTAATCTGATCAGATGTAAGCCCGGACCTCTCTGCTGGCTCCTGACCAGCTACTGGAACTGGGACTCCTCCATGCATAGGCCACATCCGAGCACGATCAGTCATGAACTCAATAGGACCATTCTCGATCACCTTGTACATCTGATCATGGATGGAGTAGAGATATGTCAGAACCCTGAATTTCTAATAATCATAATTGTCAATAGAGAATTCAGGAAGACTGCCTTCAAGGCGCTTAGAACTGGATGCCATGAATGCAAGTTTTCAGAAACAGATCTGTTCAGTTGACCACCAAAAGTTTCTCCTCAGAAACTGTTGGTAAACAAAGTCAGTGGTCTTTTGAACCACTGCTCTGATACCACTTGTTGGTCCCGAAATGAGTAAAATCAGTGTATGTGGGGAATACACTGATGTCAGATTTTTCTGAATACTCAGAAAAATGCTCTTACACCCTCTGTCAGGAAGATCCTGAAGATACTCAGTAAACTGAAAGTCCACAGGGGCAGCAGGGACAGTTCAGTAGTGAGTCAAATAAGCTGAGTGTGAGTAATGTGCTCTGAAGCTCAGTAGAGATAACAAACCTACTGACTGCTCGGAAGCAAGTCAGTTGGACTACTATCTCAGTAAGCTAGAGTACGTGCGGAATGTGAGCCCTTAGTTTCTACTCATTTTAGTTTCTGAAAACGTTTTCTCTGAGTTTTATTAGTAAATGGTGGTTAAGACTGTTGGTCCCAAAGGCAGGTTTTAGGGAGGAATATCTTTGAACAAGTCTAGAAGGGGGGGGTTGAATAGACTTGTAAGGATTCAAAAGCCTTTTTCAAATTATTTTGGTTATTCAGAAAACCAGCAGACTACTGAGATAGTCTAAATTTGAAAGATGTGCACTGTGAATTGTGCGGAAACATTTTTAATGAAAATCAGTTTTAGGTGATGTGCATAAGTTAAGAACAAAAAGAAATAAGATGAGA
Organism: Prunella vulgaris; assembly: GCA_026898435.1. Lineage (NCBI taxonomy): Eukaryota > Viridiplantae > Streptophyta > Magnoliopsida > Lamiales > Lamiaceae > Prunella > Prunella vulgaris. The sequence continues at coordinate 26,459 of JAPKLY010001436.1, read as the reverse complement.
TGCAATGGATTTATAGTGGTTCGGACCAACTGTCCTACATCCACTCTCCTCAATCCAACTTGGAGTTGAGGGGCTCTCCACTAACTTACTCACTAACTCACTTACACACTTCGAGAGTACTACTCTCTTACAAATTGTCAATGCTACAATCGCAATTGACTTCTCACAGCTTCTACAAAGCTTCTACAAATAATAAGTATGAATAGGGTTTTTGAGTGCAAGTGATAATTCTGACAGAGTTTCGGCTAGCTTAATATGCGTGTAAATCCGATACTGAAATTATCACTGTTACTCTAATTTATAGGGTCAAATAACTAGCTGTTGGGATGGACTAGAAATCTGAGATCCTATAATCTCGTATTCAATCAATCGTTGTGATTGATTGAATCTCCATCTTGATTCCCGTCAATCTTCGCGATCTACAATCAATCAAGTTTGTCCCCTTGATTGATTGATCTTCTATTCTGGGAATCCTCCTTCTATGTCGCAAGTCAACCCTTAAAATGATTCTGAAGAATCTGGGCCGAGCACAAGACCTCAGCTGATCTGTCTCCTCAGCTGGTGTACTGTCTGCTGGTACAGGGACCTCAGCTGACGTACAAGTCTGCTGATGTGCACCTCAGCTGGTCTTCTTGACTTCGTCTGAATATGACTTTTATCCATGGTCCTTGTCTTGTCTGCGAAATGCTCTCAGCTGATCTGTCTCTTCTGATATCAGCTGATGTTAACTCCTCTGATGATCCGCTCTCGATACTCCAGTGTCAGCTGCTTAAAACTTCTGTCCTCTAAAATTGACTAAGTCTTTAAGGTCTCAGCTGGTCTTCTTCTCTATGATAGCTTTGGATCTTCTAGGCAGCAAGGTAGATTTCCCCTCACTCGAACCTATCTAATCCTAACTACTCATCAGCTGACTAACATGTTCAGCTGGTCCTATTACAAGCTGATTGGTTTATTATATCATCAAAACATCTAACACAGATATCCTAACAAGTTCCCCCTTTTTGATGATATCAAAACCAACTCAGCTGATCTCAACAGATAAGCATATTCAATCAAAATCAAGATCAAAATAGGACAGAAAAGAAGATCTTTAGATAAGATCTTTAGACAGAATAAAGGTGCAGCTGACAACAAGAAGTTGTCTGGAATCATAAATCTTCATTAAATCAAAAGAGAAAGTACAATCAGAAAGGAAGTACCTAATCCTCAGCTGACTCAGCTGGACTATTACATGAGGAGAGGTCTTCTGCTGTTGAGAGGAACTTGCAACCAGTCAAGGAATCTCTTCTCTATTTCCCTCAGAGCTGGCAGAGAATTGTCAGAGAGTTGTGAAAAAAGTTGTGTAATTTGCAACCAATGCTTCCTGATTTCCACCCAGTCTATCTTCCCACTCTCATCAGTTGGAGTTGGAAGGTACTCTATCTCTGGCAACTCCGGCTGAACATCCAGCTTAAGCATTTCATCCGAAATAGCTTTGAAGAATTTTGGAAAGGTTTCCTTCAACCAGTTTCTGAACTCAGCATTCTTCTCTCTTTCTCCTCTGGTATCTTCTCCTCTGAGAACATAGAAGTGGATCATGGTCTTAGCCTTTATGGTTTTCCAAAGATGCACAAGCTCATCTGACAGTTGATTGTAGAACATGTCAATTGGTCCATCAACCAAAGGCTCATTTGGATCCCTAATGTACTTTCCACTTCTAGTCCTGCTACCCTGAGAGACTGCTTTCCCTTGCTTTTTCAGCTTCCTTTGATAACGCCTTTCCAGCTCATCATTCATTTCTCTTTCTTGCCTTTTACTCCTCTCTTCTGGAGTCTCCTTTTCAGCTAGCTGCAACTCCTTTGCCAGCTTCTCATCCAGTTCAACATTCATAATCCTCTTCTTTTTCTCTCTTTCTTCAGCAACCACTTCTTGCCTCTGTAGAGACTCAGCCATCTTCTCATCTCTCAGCTCCTGAGTCTTCTGAGCTGCAATCTTTCCTGTGTTGATGTAATCTTCAACATTTTCTACTCTAGCAGATAGAACACCATGGTTATCTACCAGTAGAGCTCTCAGAGAGGCCATCTCAGATTGCAGAGCAGCAATAGCAGCTGAGTTCTTCTCTTCCCCCTTTTTGATATCATCAATCATCGAAGTAGAGGGTAGAGAAGTAGAAAGATTATCCACAATGGCTTTTAGGTCCTCCTGACCGTTTTGGCATTCAGCAATTTGACCTTCCAACCTTTCAGAGACCAGTCTGAATCTCTCAGATTCAGCAGAGAGGGTAGCAGAAGCATCATCAGTAAATGCCTTGGTTGTCGTCTTGAAATGATGTAGAGTTTGGAAAAACTCTATCCTGGTGGCATACAAGCTGTCCTCCATAGCTTCTTTCAGCTTGTTTCGGTGATCCATCAGAACTTGATGAACGTGTTTTTCAATCAGAGAGGGGGCATCAGACTTGGCAGCCAGCAGAGTGGCTTTGACCTCCCTGATGTGATCATCAAAATAATTTTTAAGCTGTCCCAAAATTGTAGGGGTTACCTGATCAGCTGGGGTGATCTCAAAGTTTGCTGCCGGAGGGATGAACTCAGACTCAGCTATTTCTGGGCAATCCAGCGCAACCCCATCCTTAAGCAATAAAGCACTGGCAACCTTCCTCAACTCTTCAGGGGATGTCAACTGGGATGATGCCTTAACCTCCAAGGCATCCATCAGAATTTCTTTCCACTCGGTAAATGCTGTTTCTCCCATCTCCTTTATCAATTCCAGAAAGAAGGTAACTGGCCCTTCTCTCGCTTGTGCCCAGGCGAGACCATCATCAAGAATGTCTTGATAGGCTGGGTATGGGTTGAGTTCTGGGATATAGAGGGATATGTGGGCTAGGGCGGTTATGATCATCCCTCGTTCAAAAAACCCCTTTGAACGATGGTGAGATAGGCGTGCTTGTTTGGCCATTTCTGTGGGGGAGTTGGGGGTTTCAAGATTAATGGGTTTAGGGAGAGAGGGTTTGGGAATAGCTGAAGGCTTACCAGAGGTAGCTATCTCCTCTGTTCATTGCCAGCTCGGAGTTGAGAAGGTGTGAAATGTGTAGAGGTATGGGATTTCTGGGAATGTGAAGGGGAATAATGTTGGGAAGGATCAGATAAGGGAGTGGATTGAGCTGACCTGATGGGTGAGGCAGCTAATGGTGTATCCGCTAATGGTGTATCTTCAGAGGAATTGAGAACCTCTGTCTCAGCAACTGATGGCTCAGCTGATTCCCTCTCTTCTGACTCTTCTTCCCTTCCATCAGAGCCAGAGGCAGAATCCTCATCTGAACCAGCTCTTTCAGCTGATTTCTCCACGGCTTGCTCTTCTTCTTCATCAGAAGGCTCATCAACCAGCAGAGTAGCCTTCTCTGCTGAAGATTTCTTCTTCTTCAGACTTCTCAGCACAGCAGTATCATCATCTGCATCAGAATCAAAGGAGAGCTTCCTTTGGACAGGAATAGTCTCTTTCTTGGATTTCTTCTTTCTTCCCCCTCCAGCAGGCTTTGAAGCCTTTCTCTTCTGCTTCTTTCCATGACCAGCAGAGGGACCAGGGGCAGCAGCTACTGGATCAACTTTAGCATCTGAATCAGCTGGCCCAATGATATCCAAGTTACTTCCCCTCAGAAACTTGGTGTGGTTGTATTCAACAACCCAATCATCATCCCACTTATGCTGGGGCAGCAGATGATTCAAGATTAGATTAATCTTGGTAGCCATGGAGCACTTCGACTTGAAGCTGCAAACTTGTTGACCACCCACCTCCTTAGCAACACATCTTTTGGACTCCTGTTCCAATCGAAACCATAGCAGACTCACCCAGTCTGCTTGAACCCCATTGAGGATCGTACGGTCCACGCTCAGACAAAGTTTGGTAATGGCGTCCAAACTCCCCTGTTCTGCCAAGATAACCTTGGTCACCACATCCATAAAAAATTGAAATCGTCTCCTCAACATAGACTTCTTCAGATTCGTGGTGGTATTCCTATGACTCTTCCTGGCCATTATCTTGAAAGTATCCAGGTAGTCGGCTTCCTTGTATTTATGTGGTAGAATACCAGTGGAGGATAGGCCAAAAAGATTAGCAACCGCATCCTTGGAAATAACAACAGCCTTTCCATCAACCAAGGAACCGATGGAGTTTGAACTAAACTGGGCCTTGAGAAGGAATTGAAAGGCGTAAAAATTTAGGGTTTTATGGTCAGGGGGGTCATGGAGATGAAGGTTTGGAGATTGTGATGTTGAAGAAGGTTTAGGATTTCCTGAATCTCTGGAACCCTAGTCGTGTCGTAATCGACACACATCTCGGCGTACATCCTTTCTTTGAACATCTTTTGCATAGATTTGGATGCCATATCTTCAACACATAGGTTAGGTGCACAGAGAATAATATGCAAGAGTAATAACAAAGATTTCGGAGCAGAAGGTTTTCAGTAAGAAGTTAAAGGGGTATATATATGAATCGAAAGAGATGAGCAGTTTTTCCAAAATTAAAACCGATCAAATTTGATCGTAGATTTGTATATTGCATCACACAAATCAAAGGTCCAGATTATTCAACCTTTGAGTGGTTTGGAGGTGATGCGTAAGTGTTAGGGTTTCGAAAGGTTTTGACCGCCAAAAGATTCACCTTTTTGAAAAAGGTAATGATGAAAAAGCTTTTTAGAGAAATTTTAGGCGGTGAGAAATTAATTACTACTGACACCTTATTTTGAAAAAGATAATAAATCCCCAAATTTTCGTAAGAGAAAAGATTTGATTGCCAATTTTCTAAAATTATTTTTAGAAATACGGGATTTATTAATTTTTGAAAAGATTTTAAAAAATTTTAAAACCGACATGAAGAATATAGAAATACTTATCGAGAAGCTGACGTGGCAAGGTCAGCTGATAAGAGTGTTCCTCATGAAAATCTTTTCTGCTCATCTGGGTCTTTAATGTCAGCTGACATGGACCAGCTGAAGCAAGGTGGCCTTGTCTGACTTTCATGACTTATCCCTGTATCAAGTTAGACATAACAAAATAGAGAAAAGAAAAGAAAGAATAAGAAGACATACCAGATCAGCTGATGTGAGGATCAGCTGATTACTTCAGTAGAATAGTTCTCAGCTGGATACCAGCTGACTACCCATATTCCCAAAAACTTTCTTTCTAAAGAACTGCACCTCCATCTATCATTCCTAACTCTGCTACTAATTCTCTGAATCTTACCTCTGCTAAAGGTTTGGTAAGCACATCTGCTCTCTGCTTCTCCGTATGAATCTTCTCCATCCTGATATCTCCCTTCTCAGCATGATATCGTAGAAAATGATGTCTTATGTCCACATGCTTGCATCTGGTATGGAGAACTGGGTTCTGAGTAATGGCTATTGCACTTGTGCTATCACAGAAGATGGGTATCTCTTCTGTGATCACATGGTAGTCTCTCAGCTGTTGTCTGATCAAGAGCAGCTGAGAACAGCAACTACCAGCAGCCATGTACTCTGCCTCTGTTGTGGAAGTAGCTACTGAAGTCTGCTTTTTGGAGAACCAAGATATCAGCTTACTTCCCAGAAACTGACATGTGCCAGAGGTTGATTTCCTATCAATCTTGCACCCCCCATAGTCAGAGTCTGAATACCCACTTAGTTGAAAGTTATCATCAACTGGGTACCAGAGGCCTAGATTGTAAGTACCCTTCAAATACTTAACAATCTTCTTTGCTGCTTCCAGATGAGATTTCTTAGGATTTGCCTGAAACCTTGCACATACCCCTACTGCAAAGCTGATATCAGGTCTGCTGGTAGTGAGATACAGCAGAGAACCAATAAGTCATCTATATTGTGTCTGATCCACTTTCTCACCAGCCTCATCTGGATCCATGCTAAAGTTTGCCATCATGGGAATCTTAGCTTCTCTGCTGCTACTGACTCCAAACTTTTCTATCAAATTCTTGGCATACTTAGCTTGGTTAATGAAGGTTCCATTGGACATCTGCTTCACCTGCAGTCCAAGGAAGTAAGTCATCTCTCCCATCATGGACATTTCAAACTTGCTGGTCATCAGCTTGCTAAACTGATCACACATCTGCTTGTTGGGAGAGCCGAAGATGATATCATCCACATAGATCCGCACTAAGAGGATATCATCTCCATCTTCTTTTCTGAACAAGGTTTTGTCTATCTTTCCTTTGCTGAATCCACTATCCAGTAGGAACTGTGATAGAGTATCATACCAAGCTCTAGGTGCCTGCTTTAGTCCATATAAAGCCTTCTGCAACCTATAAACCTTGTTCCCAACCTCAAATCCTGGTGGCTGTTCTACATAAACTTCTTCTGCCAGGATTCCATTCAGAAAAGCTGACTTGACATCCATCTGATATACCTTGAATCCTTTGAAAACAGCATAGGCAAGAAACAATCTGATGGCTTCTAGTCTTGCCACAGGAGCAAAAGTCTCATCATAGTCAATCCCCTCTGACTGTGAATACCCCTGAGCTACTAGCCTTGCCTTGTTTCTTACCACCACATCATTTTCATCCTTTTTGTTCTTAAAGACCCACTTAGTGCCTATGACCTTCTGATGTTTGGGTCTCACAACTAGAGTCCAAACTTCTTGTCTTGCAAACTGGTTTAGCTCTTCTTGCATAGCTACAATCCAGTTTGGATCTTCAAGAGCTTCATGGATATTCTTGGGTTCTATCAGAGACACATAACTGCTGAACTGAGCACCCAAGTTTAGCTTTCTTCTGGTCTGAACACCTACACTTGGATCTCCTAGAATCTGTTCAGCTGGGAAGTCAGACACCTTCTTCTTGCCACTTTGAGGTGCCATAGTCTGCTCCTCTTGGGTCTTGTCTGATATTCCCCCTTGATTAGTGTCAGGAGTCAATGTGCCATCATCTGGTGCCGATGAGGGCTTATCAGCTGATTTGGGCTCATCATCTGAATCTGAATCTGATTCTATCCTAGGTACCAATACCTTAATCAGATCTGGCTTGTCTGACAGATTCAGCTGATCCACCTCTTCTGCTAGCTTCTCCTTGCTGTACTCATGAATAGATTCATCAAATACAATATGGGGTGTCTCCTCCACACAGAGAGAGACTTTATTAAAGACTCTATAGGCTTTGCTACTTCCAGAATATCCTAAGAATATTCCTTCAGCAACCTTAGCATCAAAAGTCTTTAACTTAGTCTTTCCATTGTCATGGATGAAACACCTACACCCAAAAATATGGACAGAGGAAAGGTTAGGAGTTTTACCCTTGTACATTTCATAAGGAGTCTTCCCATGTCTCTTGACTGGTAGACACCTATTTTGGATGAAGCAAGCAGTGTTGATGGCTTCTGCCCAAAACCTTTGAGGAGTCTGATATTCAGCTAACATAGTCCTTGTTGCCTCCTTGAGGGTTCTGTTTCTCCTCTCAGCTAATCCATTCTGCTGAGGTGTTCTGGCAGCTGATGTCTCATGCTGAATAACATTGTCCCTGCAGTAGTCAGAAACAACAGAGTTAAGAAACTCAGTACCTTTATCACTTCTGATTCTGACTATGCTGAGGTCCAGCTCCTTCTAAATCCTCTTGAACAACTCCAACATCTTGACCATAGTCTCATTCTTCTTGAACAAGAACACTACCCAAGTGAATCTTGTATAGTCATCAACAATCACCAGTGTGTACTTCCTTCCACTGAAGCTAAGAGGTGAGACTGGTCCAAATACTGCACATCTTTGAATGAGGCTTTAGTTTGCTTCCCTTTCTGACAGGCATCACACTTCTGCTCAGATGCAAACACCTCATTTGGTAGACCTCTGACTAGACCCTTCCTTGCAACCTTGTTAAGAGTCTTGAAGTTCAGATGACCTAGTCTCTTGTGCCAGAGCCAGCTAATCTCTGATGAACTTTTAGCAACCAAACATGAGTCAGCTGGACAACTTGCAAAATCTGCAAGATACATATTACCTCTTCTGTGGCCAGTTAGTAGCACCTTCTCATTTAAATCATTAATAACAAGGCAAGAGTTCTTAGAGAATCTTACTGAATATCCCTTATCACAGAATTGGGATACAGACAGAAGATTGTGCATAAGCCCTTCTACATAGTAGACTTCTTCAACTCTTGTTCCTTTGATCAGCAGGGTGCCTACTCCTCTTGTGACTCCAAAATTGTTGTCACCGAACACAACTCTAGGCCCATCAAGCATTACAAAGTCCTGGAGGAGATGCTTCTCAAAGGTCATGTGCTTCGAGCAACCGCTATCAATGTACCAGACATGACCCTTGGCTTCTCCTCTTTCTATAGGGCTAGAGTTTACCTAAAATTAAAACTCAAGCTTTAGGTACCCTATCTTTTGGTCCTGATTGGTTAGTATCGACTTTCCAGATCCACAGGTAGAGATCATCCTTATGAGGTTTAGGGGATCTCAACCTTCTACCATATTTGTCCACAAAAATCATCTCCCTCAGAGGATTTTTTCTGGGGCGATGAGTAATAACAGTAGGTTTGTAGGTGGGCTGCTCAAAAGGATAATTTCGGCTTGAACCTCCGAATGACTCATATACCTTAGCCGGTGAAGGCTTGCCTACTTTGGTTACATTAAAAGTAACCCAGGGCTAAGGTCTGTTTCGCTTGGGTTTACTCTGCTGAGATGACCCAGGCTTATCATTCCTCTGCTGATTCTGCTGAGGTCTCCTTGTCTTAGCTGAGCTATGACTTGGATTCCTCTTCTGGTCTCGGGGCTTTTGAACTTTGGACTTATGTTGGTTGTCAGCAGGCTTCTGAGTTTTAGTACTCTTCTGCTCTGCTGAAACCTTGTGATCACCAGCAGACTTCTGAGCTTTGGAGCTCTTCTGTCCAGCTGGGACCTTTTCTGTCCCTCTGCTCTTTTGCCCTTCTGATCCAGATGCAGGCTCAGCTGGCCCTTTACCCTTTCGAGGATCCCTAATTAATCCACTGTCACCTTTTTTCTTCTTTTTTGGTTTGGGTTTGGGATAATCAAGACCCCTTTTGTCATTCACAGTTTGTGAGGACTCAGCTATTTCAAACACGACATTCTTTGCCTTAGTCAGCTGGTCCACTTTCAGCTGAAGCTGCTGTGAATTTTTAATTGTCAGTTCATTCTGCTTGAAAAGTTCATCGAACTTAGCTGTCAGCCGATTATGCTCTTCACTCAAGACAGTATTCTCAGAAAGTAACTTTTCTATCAGCTTCTCCTGTTCCTCACATTTTTCTATTAAGTCAGCAGACTTGTTAGCTTGTGAGTCATAGGATATCACTGGTAGTCTAGCATTTTCTAGATCTTGTCTGAAGCTTAAAACTTCCACTTTCAGACTTGAGTTCTCCTCTTCCAGCTTAGAACAGACTTTTAAGGAGGATTGGAGATCAGATAACAACTTGTGTATATCTGACTCCATAGAATAGGTAGAGGAGCAAGATGAGCTAACATAGTGGGTAGGAGAATTTACCTCTTCTACCTTAGCCATGAGGCAGATATCATCCTCTGATTTAAAATTAGATGAGGATGAGGATGAGGATGAGCTGATATCCTGCTTCTCCTCCTCTGCCAGCAGAGCTCTATTATCAGCGAACCTGCGATCTCTCTTGATCCTCTTCTCTTCTCTCTCCCTTGGGGTAAGCTGAGGACAATCATAACTGAGATGTCCTGGCTTGTTGCAAGTGAAGCAAACACCATCTCCTCCTCTTCTGGGACTTGGTTCCCTCCTTCTCTCTGGAGATTTGTATCTGGTCTCCTGTTCATCTGATGGTCTTCTGGCATCAGATGACTTCTGGTATCTTCTGGAAGAATCACTCTTATTCTTCTTCCAATGGGATCTATATTTCTGGAACTTGTTTGACATCTTGTCAAACTTCTTGGTCAGCAAAGCAAGTTGCTCCTTTAAGCTCATGTCCTCTGGAGTAGAGGACTTCTCTTGACTAACAGTTGCAGCAGAGAAAGCAACATTCTTTGTGGCTGATGAAGTTGGAGTCTCATCTTCTTGATCTTCTTCTTGGATATCGAACTCATGTGCCTTCAGATGAGATAGCAGTGTATGATGACTCATCTCAGATAGATTCTTTGTCTCTTTAAGTACAGTCACCTTCACTCTCCATCTTGAAGTAAGAGATCTCAAAATTTTGTTATTAATCTCTTTCTCCGAGTAATCCTTTCCTAAGGAGCTTGCCTTATTCAGTATGTTTGTCAGCCTCATATCTAGCTAATCAATGGTTTCATCAGCTTTCATTCTAAATGTGTCAAAGGTATGTAGAACGGCTTGAAGCTTGTTCTCTTTGATTTGATCTGTCCCTTCACACATCAAGGAGAGTTTCTCCCACATCTCCTTAGCGGTTTTGCACGTCTTAATTTTCTCTATATATTCTTTGGAGAGAGTCTCGATGATTTCTGTTCTGGCCACTTGATCTAAGTTGAAGAGTTTCCTTTTAGCATCGTTTAGTTCACTCTTCTTCTTCTCCGTCTTCCTTCTTTCGCTGATCTCAGCTTCTGGAGTCTTGCCATAACTTACTCCTTCCCAGAAAAACTTAATTGGCCCTTCCTCCAGAACATCTAGCATCCGATCATGAATGGCTCCAAGGTGATTCTCCATTCTGAATTTCCAGTAATCATAGTCTTCTATGGAGAATTCTGGCAACTTCCTCATCTTGGATCCACTTTTCTTGTAGGAAGACATATCTGCAAGTGATTAGATAAAAACCACACAAAATTTTCTAAAAATAGATTTTCAGGGATCTGTCCAGGTGACCACCAAAAGCTTTCTCAGGCTGTGGTCTTTTGGACACACCGCTGTGATACCACTTGTTGGTCCCAAAGGCAGGTTTTAGGGAGGAATACCTTTGAACAAGTCTAGAATGGGGGGTTGAATAGACTTGTAAGGATTCAAAAGCCTTTTTCAAATTATTTTGGTTATTCAGAAAACCAGCAGACTACTGAGATAGTCTAAATTTGAAAGATGTGCGCTGTGAATTGTGCGGAAATGTTTTTAATGAAAATCAGTTTTAGGTGATGTGCATAAGTTAAGAACAGAAAGAAATAAGACGAGACGCAAGGGATTTATAGTGGTTCGGACCAACTGTCCTACATCCACTCTCCTCAATTGGAGTTGAGGGGCTCTCCACTAACTTACTCACTTACTCACTCACACACTTCGAGAGTACTACTCTCTTACAAATTGTCAATGCTACAATCGCAATTGACTTCTCACAGCTTCTACAAAGCTTTTACAAATAATAAGTATGAATGGGGTTTTTTAGTGCAAGTGATAATTCTGACAGAGTTTCGGCTAGCTTAATATGCGTGTAAATCCGATACTGAAATTATCATTGTTACTCTAATTTATAGGGTCAAATAACTAGCCGTTGGGATGGACTAGAAATCTGAGATCCTATAATCTCGTATTCAATCAATCGTTGTGATTGATTGAATCTCCATCTTGATTCCCGTCAATCTTCGCGATCTACAATCAATCAAGTTTGTCCCCTTGATTGATTGATCTTCTATTCTGGGAATCCTCCTTCTATGTCGCAAGTCAACCCTTAAAATGATTCCGAAGAATCTGGGCCGAGCACAAGACCTCAGCTGATCTGTCTCCTCAGTTGGTGTACTGTCTGCTGGTACAGGGACCTCAACTAACGTATAAGTCTGCTGATGTGCACCTCAGCTGGTCTTCTTGACTTCGTCTGAATATGACTTTTATACATGGTCCTTGTCTTGTCTGCGACATGCTCTCAGCTGATCAACTGATCTTCTGATATCAGTTGATCTGTCTCTTCTGATATCAGCTGATGTTAACTCCTCTGATGATCCGCTCTCGATACTCCAGTGTCAGCTACTTAAAACTTATGTCCTCTAAAATCGGCTAAGTCCTCAAGGTCTCAGCTGGTCTTCTTCTCTATGATAGCTTTGGATCTTCTAGGCAGCAAGGTAGATTCCCCCTCACTCGAACCTATCTAATCCTAACTACTCATCAGCTGACTAACATGTTTAGCTGGTCCTATTACAAGCTGATTGGTTTATTATATCATCAAAACATCGAACACAGATATCCTAACAAAGACTGGTGCACAGTATTCTGATTCAGGATGATTGATTCAGCCTGAATATTAAAATAATGCAGTATGTTCAGTTTAATATGAATGACAATTATGATCCTGAACACGAAAGTAAATCAGCACACAAGGGTCTTTTTAACATGGTTCGGAGATAACCAACTCCTACGTCCACGGCCTGATTTAACATGAAGCTATCCTCAAAGCCCTGAGGATAGGTACTTGGGTTTTACATGCCAAGGGACACGAATAGCCAACTTCCTCTCTTAGGAACTGACCCCTGTGTGGTTTTACAAGTCCCAGTCCTTCTAACCAACCAATCTCACACCCTGAGTGGTTTGGTATTCTTGGTTTCCAACTAAGATAGCTCTAGCAATACTGAACAAAGCTAAAGATTAAAGCTATCGATCTAAGCAAATATAGAGTGAATCCTATCACAACACTAGGAAAATTTAATTGTAGAGTGTTGTTCAAAGTATGCTTTGAGTGCTTGGATTCTTGAGAGCTTTCACTTGGAAATTTCCCATTAGCCTTGAATTGGTGCAAGGCTCTCCATATTTATAGGCAAGATTCAAAATTGATCCGTTGGAGGAGATTTATCCAAATCTTTCCTATTTTAGGGTGGTTGCAGGCTAGATGTACTGTTGACCTAATCACCATGCTTAATCTGGCAATCCTTGTCCCGCCCCCTGCCACTCTAAGACGCATTAAATGCAGCATTAACTGTTGTGCAGACTCCGTACATGCGTGTCGAAAGATCATTGGCTTTCCGTACAAACGGCTAGTTGACCTTCTGACATTTGTCCTTCCTCGTACATTCAATACTCTAAGTCACTTGTTAATAACTCAGCCTGAATGTTTGTCTTTATCGGAGTCTTACTGACATTCTCTTTGTCTCTTTGTCCCATAGCATAAATAACCTTTTTGCTTTAGACTTACATGATTCAGGTAAACTGAACCAAGGCCTAAGTCATGTCTTACGAGTATTCAGCTCGGCTTGATAGGTTATTCAGCCCAGTATGTGTAACCTTTTTGCTTTGGACTTACATGATTCAGGTAAACTGAACCAAGGCCTAAGTCAGGTCTTACGAGCATTCAGCTCGGCCTGATAGGTTATACTTACTCTTCACTGACTAAGTTCTGTCCTGAGCATGCCTAGTGTACTCAGTAGAAACATCAGTCAATGGTGTTTCGGATTGTCTTCAGGATGGATCTTCAGATTTTGTTCTTCAGCTTCAGTTCAGGCAATCTTCAGCAACACTGACTCTGACCTTCTTCAGGGTGAGTTGCACTTCAGACTTCAGTAAATTGGGTCGACTCCAATTTCCTTCAATCTTCAACACGTTCCCCCTGAACTGAATTCCTAACCTGACTATCCTGAACTAGACTATCCTGAACAACTATACTTAGGCAAATTCATCAGGGGTTTTGGGATCTAATCAAAATATTCAGATTTCCCCAACACTATCTTAAGAAAAAGATAAATAAATATGATTTTAACACTAAGCCTAAGATGGATGTTAAAAATTCCCCTCAAACTTCTGGTAGAAAATCTTTTCAAAGAAGAAACTTTAAGTATGATCCTGAGTATAGAAAAAATATCATTTGTGATGAGTGTACTAGTTATGGTCATTATGCAAATGAATGTGCTGACACACAATTAAAGAAAAGGATGAGCTTAACTGTTTTTTTGAGTGATGAAGATTCTGATGAAGAGATAAAGGTTACAGATGAAGAACTTGCATTCTTATCTGAATGTGTGAGAGATGACTTCCTTGAAAGTGACTCGGATGTTGAACCTAGTGTGACAACACCAGCACCAACATCAAACAGGTTTCAGTCTATTTCTGAGTCTGATGAGGATAGTACTAATGTTTTCTATTGTAGAACAGGTACCTCACAAGAACCTTTAGAAATAAAGGTTACTGAACTTAAGAATGAACTAAGATCTGTTAATCGAGCCAATGAAGAGCTGATTGAAACCATCACAAGACTTGACGTAAATCTCACAAAAAAAGATCTTGAAATTTCTAAACTCCAAGAAAAGTTGACTGCTTCCACACTTAGTTTCAAAAAGTATTCACACACATAAAAAACTGCATAGATTAGAAAACCCAAAGTGCTTTGCATTGTTGTTACTTCTTTACAAGCATGTGTACCTGGTTTATGGTATTTTGACAGTGGGTATTCTAGACTTATGACAGGAAATATTGAATATTTGAATGAATATGAAGCTTTTGATTGTGGTAAAGTTACATATGGTGGTGGTTCTAAGGGTAACATAATAGGAAAAGGAACTTTAAACGTTGAAGGTTTTCCAAAACTAAAAAATGTGTTGCATGTTGAAGGTTTACGTGCTAACTTGATAAGCATAAGTCAGTTGTGTGATAATAATTTGCATGTGAAGTTTGATAAAGATTCATGTTCTGTATTGGATGAAACTGATAAATGTGTAATGGATGGTCATCGTTCTGCTGATAACTGTTATCTCATTGGTGACAACACTTCGTGCAACATTTCACAATCTGATGAAAGTGTTCTTTGGCACCGAAAGCTTGGTCATTTAAATTACAGAAATTTACAAAAATTGGTTAAGACAGAGGCTGTTAGAGGGTTACCTAAGCTCAGTTTCACAAATACACCTGTTTGTGAATCATGTAAAAAAGGTAAACAGGTAAAAACTTCACACAATATCACTTCAATATGCACAACTACTAGATGCTTGGAACTTCTTTACATGGATCTAATGGGTCCTATGGAGACAGAAAGTCTTGGTGGTAAGAGATACTCTTTAGTTGTTGTTGATGACTTTTCAAGGTTTTCATGGGTTGAGTTCATTAGGGAAATATCTGACACTTTTGATGTTTTCAAAATCCTTTACAAGCGTTTGAAAAATGTTTTTAATCTGAAAGTTAGTAGGATTAGAACTGATCATGGTAAGGAATTTGAAAATGGCATGTTCACTGATTTTTGTGAAAAGAAAGACATTGTACAAGAGTTTTCCTCTCCTAAAACTCCACAACAAAATGGCATAGCTGAAAGAAAAAATAGGACATTGCAAGAAATGGCTAGAGTCATGCTAACTTCAATCAATGTGTCTAAAAGATTTTGGGCTGAAACATTGAATACTGCATGTCATGTGTCTAACAGAGTCTTCTTTAGACCAGGTTGTTCTATTACTTCTTATGAGCTATTGTACAAAGAAATCCTAACTTGAAATATTTTCACACTTTCGGATGCTTGTGCTACATTCTAAATGATAGAGATTACTTGACCAAGTTCGATTCTAAGAGTGACAAAGGACTGTTCTTAGGTTATTCTAAGAATAGCAAGGCTTACAGGGTTTACAATCTTAGAACAAGAACTTTGCAAGAATCTGTGAACATAGTATTCGATGATGTTTCAAATATTTCAGGTAAAAAGGTGGAAGAGGACATCTCTGAATTGATGGAAATCACAAGTATCACTGAACCAGTGAAAAGTGTTTAACCAAAGACGATAACATCTCCAGTGACATCAGATTCAGATTCAGAAGATGATGAGAATCAGTCACCCAAAACTCCTGGACAAACCCTTGTCCATAGGTACAAGAAGGATCATCCTCCATCACAGATCATAGGTGAACCCTCTGCTGGTGTTCTCACAAGAAGAAAAGGTAAAATGAATGAGGTAGTACGTTCGGTTTGCATGTCCAATATATGCACTCAGGTATGTACTCAAGGTTATTTTTCTTCTATTGAACCCAAAAATGTGTCTGAAGCTATGAAAACTCCTATGGGAACTTCACAGAAACTGTGCAAAGATGATGTTGGACAAAGTGTTGACCACACTCTGTATTGATCTATGATTGGCAGTTTGTTGGTCCCAAAGGCAGGTTTTAGTGAAGAATACACTTGAACAAGTCTAGAAGGGGGGGGGGGTTGAATAGACTTGTAAGGATCCAAAAACCTTTTTGAATTTTACTGATTTATTCAGAAAATCAGCAGACTACTTGAGGTAGTCTAAATTTTTGAAAATAGTGCGCTGTGTATAGTGCGGAAACGTTTTAATGAAAATCAGTTTTTAGGTGATGTGCACATATAAGAACAGAAAGAAATACGAAGAGACACATGGGTTTATAGTGGTTCGGACCAACTGTCCTACATCCACTCTCCTCAACCCAATTTGGACTTGAGGGGCTCTCCACTAACTCACTTACTCACTTACTTACACAGTTTTGAGAGTACTACTCTCTTTACAACTTGTCAATGCTATAATTGCAATTGACTTCTCACAGCTTCTACAAAGCTTTTACAAAGGATAAGTATAGATGGTGTTTTTGAGCGTAAGTGATAAAACTGACAGAGTATTGGCTAGCTTAATGTGCATGTGAATCCCCATCAAAATTATCACTATTACTCTAATTTATAGGATCAAATAACTAGCCGTTGGGATGGACTAGAAATCTGAGATCCTATAATCTCGTATTCAATCAATCATTGTGATTGATTGATTTTCCTTCTTGATTCCCGTCAGTCTTCGCGATCTTCAATCAATCAAGTTTGTCCCCTTGATTGATTGATCTTCTATACTGGGAATCTTCCTTTTATGTCGCAAGTCAACCCTTAAGATTGATTCCGAAGAATCTGGGCTGAGCACAAAACCTCAGCTGATCTGTCTCCTCAGCTGGTGTATTAGTCTGCTGATACTTGGACCTCAGCTGATGTGCAAGTCTGCTGGTGTGCACCTCAGCTGGTCTTCTTGACTTTGTCTGAATAAGTCTTTTATCCATGGTCCTTGTCTTGTCTGCAACGTGCTCTCAGCTGATCAGCTAATCTTCTGATATCAGCTGATCTGCTCTTCAGCTATCGACTGATGTTAACTTCTCTGATGATCTGCTCTCGATGCTCCAGTGTCAGCTGATTAAATCTTCTGTCTTCTAAAATCGGCTAAGTCCTCAAGGTCTCAGCTGGTCTTCTCTTCTATGATAGCTTCGGATCTTCTAGGCAGCAAGGTAGATTCCCCCTCACTCGAACCTATCTAATCCTAACTACTCATCAGCTGACTAACATGTTCAGCTGGTCCTATTACAAGCTGATTTGTTTTATATCATCAAAACATCTAACACAGATATCCTAACACAGTTCACTGTACTTAACTTCCAGTAGACCTGAAATTATGTACAGTGTTTGTGTGTGTGCCAGGTACCAAGCAAACCCCAAGGATTCTCATATGAAGGCTGTGAAGAGGATCATCAGATATGTGAGTGGCACAAGTGACATGGGATTGTGGTTTTCAAAGGACACAAATAGCACACTAGTAGGCTATAGTGATGCTGATTGGGCTGGTGACTGTGATGATAGGAAAAGCACTAGTGGTGGTTGTTTCTACATGGGTAACAATCTTATTTCTTGGCATAGTAAAAAACAAAAATGCATTTCCCAATCCACTGCTGAATATGAGTACATAGCTGCTGGTAGCTGTTGTACACAACTCATATGGCTTAAAAAGATGCTAGATGATTATGTGCTTGAGACAAATACTTTGGTAATTTTCTGTGATAACACAAGTGCGATCAACATTTCAAAAAATCTGGTACAACACTCACTCACAAAACACATAAGTATTAGACCCCATTTTTTAAGAGATCTAGTTGAGAAGGAGATAGTGAAATTAGAGTATATATCCACTGAAAAAAAGATAGCTGACATTTTCACAAAAGCACTAGATTTTGAGAGATTTTCTTCACTTAGAAAATCTTTTGGACTTTGCATTCCTTGAAAAGCTGTGTGTGACGTTGCTCCGAGTGTTACTACACTTGAAGTAACACTACTGTATTTTTATCATTTTTTATCGTAATTGAGTAGTTTTGTAACTTATATTATTTTTGCTAATCATATTCTGAAGTGATGTGATCTCAAAGGTTTCATACTGGACATACACAACAAAAGCACAAGTTCTAAAAAATCAAAGGTCTAAACATGCTGAGTAACTAGGCAAACAGGACTGACAATCACGATGTGTTCTTTTCAAAAGGTTGTTTAGTTTCAAAAAGGGAAAGAAGAACACTCTTGAATGATCGCTGAGTAACTAGGCACACGGGGCTGACAACCATGATGTGTTCTTTTCAAAAGGTGATTAAATTCTTGAGAATAAAAAGTGCATAAAAATAAAAAAAATTGTGTGTGTGTGCCTACATTATAAACCGTAATTGATCTAAGTCTCAGAATATTTTTAGCATTTACATAATGAGTTATTTAATTATTTTAATTATGATAATAGTGTGATAATTATATGGTATTAAATAAATTAATTAATTTAATTAAATGTGTCGGTTATTTTTTTAATCCAATAACTACCCCACTTTCTACACTAACACATCATGGGTAGTTATTTAAATAATGGTGGATATTTTTCTCTTAATTAAATTTCTCATAATCTTTGAAATTCTCTTATAAATTGAAGTTCTTAATTATGTGTTAAAAATGTGATTAATGTTCCGTTACCTTCGTCTCTTGTGTTCGTGCTTTAAAAATTGTTTTTATCAAAAGTTGTTTTTTGGTCTCACGCATATCAATGAAGCATAAAAAGCCATCCATTCCATCTTCCTCACATACATTCCATCAAAACACTGAAACCCCTCAAACCTTTGAAATCGAAAATCCTCTCATCACTCTTGCTACTATGGCCGAAAATGTGACTAAGGATACTGCTACCAATGTCTCTACTGATGCCACTGCACCAGAATCTGCACCTTCGGTTGCATCCACTATGGCATCACCGGCAACACAGGCTGTTCAGACACCACTGCCCATTCAAGTTCTTCTTCCTTCAGGTACATCTGATACTCAATGTGAAATCCTAGCTTCTCAATTATATGATGTTCCTGTCTATAGGATGGAATAAAATGTTGAATCCTCTGCTACTGTTCATACTAGCCCTAATATTCCTGCTGATAATGAAAATGTTGAACCTAGCTCAGAAAATGTGTCTGCAATCCCTGTACAAGTCCCATTTTCACAATCACCCACTCACACTTCATCACATATATCATCCCCATCATTATCACCACCTGTGCCCATACTATCAAAAGTCACAAAAGCCACTGGAAAAAGAAAAATTGCACCAACCTGTAGATCAAGTAGAAACTTGAAAATGACAGGTTTTGGTGATTCAAGCTCAATGAAGAAAGACAATACTTCTATTGTCATTTCTGATACTGAAGAAGAGGCTGCTGATATCCCTGCTCTAATGGAGGTTGATGAACCTACAATTTCTGAGGATAATGTGACTATTATTGAGATGTGCAAAGGACTGAAGAAAAGGAGAAAATTCAAAGCTGCTGCTCCCAGTGTTGCCACCCCTGAGGCAACACCTGCTGCTGTTCCAGAACAGGGTGATCCAGAACCTGATCACAGCTCTTCATCATTCTCTGATGAAGAAACTGATGATGACCCTGATGCTGAAGAAACTGGTGAACAGGTTGATGATGATGAACAGGCTAATGAATCTGATGAAGAAGCTAATGATGATGAATATGCTAATGACCAAGATCAATCTGATGGTGATGATGAAGAGAAATCTGAAACTGGTAGTGATGAATCTGACTATGATGTGGAGAACTATGGCACTGATAACTTATACTTTGTTGACTCCAAGAGCCGGTACAAGAAGTTTGCCAAAAAGGATGTGATACATGAGAGGAGGATGAACAACAAAGACCTTGAAGCATTCAATCTGATTCCCTTCTTTGAGGAAAGGAGTCTGCTAAATACACTGAGGTACTCTAGTTCCTTTTGTAGTACATGGATTTGTGAATTCTATGCACATATATGTTCTACAATGATGAAGAGTACTAGTCCTAAATTTGGTAGAGTGTTCTTTAGAGGATCCATCTATGATATTTCTCGTGCTGCAATTAATGATTTTCTTGGAACTGTTAATGCTAACAATGTTGTTGAGGAGACTGATATGGATGAGATTACTTGCTCTATCACTGGTGGAATTCTGACCAAGTGGCCCAAGAAGTTGTTCACTGCAAATTTGACTAGCTTGCATTCAATTCTTCACAAGTTGTGTGTGTACAACTGGATGCCTTCCTCCAATACCACAAGAGTCACTACTGAACATGCTTGCCTAATCTACAAAATTTCGAAGAATTTGCCCTTCAATCTTGGTGAGATTATCTATGCAAACATGGTTGGGTTTGGTGGAAAAGTGTCCAAGATTGGAAAGCTGTCATATCCTGCCTTGATTCATGGGCTTTTTATGAATCAAGGAGTTGCTAGGACTGATGGAGATCACTTAACCACTAAGCCACTGACTCTTGGTATTGCTAAGGTTCTGCTAGAAGGTAATCGTGTGATTGATCTGCCTTACAACCCTCCTGCTGCTGCATCTGCCTCTGTCCCTGCCACTGATGAACCGAATGTTGCCCCTACGGTTGGCAACACTCCTACTCATACTGCATCTACTTCCACATCTGGTGAGGTAGTATGTGTTACTGTTCATCACAGGTACTTTGAAGAACAGGCTGCTGCTCTTGCCAAGCAAGTCACACAGCTCAGACTCCAAGCCACTTCTCTTAACAGGCAGGCTGATATCCTTGAAGAGAGGAGTACCTTTTGGAAATCCCTCCTATCCACATCCACAAGGGGAGAAGTACCAACTGATGCGCCAACAAATGAACCTGCTGCTGTTGAAAGCTCTGGATATGGTAATGTTGTGATTGAAGACATAACCGATGAGGTTAATGCTTCTGCTGCTGCTGGTAATGATGCCCCTGATGTTGCCATTCCTAAGGCAACACCTGCAGATCCTGTCAGTGCTGATGTTGATGCTACTGAAGCTGCTACTTAGGGGGAGATTGCTGCTGCAGGAGTTTTTCCACTCTGATCATAACTCTGATACCACTAACATTACTAACTATTTGAAGTTGATCATGTAACTTGAATACTGTTCTTATCTTGCTTTTAACTCTGATAATGTTCCTTTGTTTTGGTATTGAACTGATAGCACTTAGGATGTCTTTCCCTTTGATTAATCATGAATAATTTCTGTTGTGCATTTATCATACTCTGTTTAGATGTGCACCAAGTTCTTATCTATAATTACACTGCTTCAAACTAACATCTGTTGTGCCTTTGTCATAAACTGATTTTGTGTGCATCAGGTTAAGTGCTTGCGGATAGGTGTGATTGGGGAAGATTGAAGATGTGAGTGTTGAGACCAGTGTCATCACATCTGGAATCACACCATCCTCCAGGATATTCTTCTATATATTTGTTCTAACAACTAACTCTTAGTGTTGTTCAAATTGTCTTTGCTATCATTTCAGGTCAACATCCTTCCGGAAACATGTTCCTGTGATCAACTGCTTAGTGTTGCCTCAATGGTTGTCCTTGGTGCTGTCCCTGGTCAACGACGGTCAACGGCGGTTATTCCCATGACCCAGAATATTCTTGATGCACCTGGAAGGATCTGGAACGTGGTGGAAGGGCTTGGAATTAAAGGATCCGAGAGTTAAAGAAAGGAAGTTACCTCAACTCCTACAAAAGTGGATCTCAACTTCTCTCCATGATTTCCACTTCATTGATGGATGGATCATCATTCCAACTCTATAAATAGATGAGGAATACGTCCAGAAATTAAGAGAGAGAGCCCTCACTACATACTGAAGCATAGCGCATTTATAGGAACCTATTTTTACGGTTTTAGTGTAGTGATTTCACATGTGTTGTTACACTCTGTACAACACTTGTGTATATTATTATCCCATACATTTTGCTGAGCTGTTCACATGTAGTGGAAGTTTGTGCTTGAAGCAGGCTTAGACTTAACAATCTAGGTTTGCCATTTGGGAACTTGTTTGAATATTTTATCCGATTTTATGTTTGAGATTCGGAAGGAATGTTTCCAAGTCTCGAATTTGTTTTTGTAATCACTTTTTCCAAGTTAGTGATATTTCAGTCTTGAGGCCGCCACAAACTAATTTTAGTTTGTGGAAAGATTGAGTTAATCCTTGTGTTCAAAGTCTTCCGCTGTTTACTTATTCTCTCTACATTATACTGAACACATTAATTGTTGTCTTGAGTGTCGCCACACTTCGAACAATACTTCAACTCAACGGTACCACAACACTATCAGATTCATTAATTGATCATTTAACTTGTGGTGGAGAACTTAGATGCTTGTCAAGCATATGGTAGTACACTTGTGTGATTTGATTTTTGAGAGCATATACTTCCCTTGATACAGAGTGAACACTTACATGTGAGAAAAAAATTGTAGATTGAGCACTTTGTCTTGCATTGATTTGAACTTAACTTGTGAACTAGCTCGTGGATTTTTGGACCTAATGGCTTGATTAAATTGAAAGACTTGATAATTGCCTATTTTTGCTATGAATGAAATTTTTCGCAGTCCGCCCATTTGTTTTATTTTCTTTTCGTTGCTCGGGGACGAGCAACAATAATATTAATAATTTTTTTTATATTTTTAGATATTTAATGATGTGTATGCTTATTTGGATGAAGAATGTGTATTTATTTGTCCACATCATCTTTTGGGTAAGGGACAAGTTACCCGAAGTTTAAATTATAAAAAATATAAAACGTGATGATTTATTTTGGCAAAATACAAAAGTTTAGATTAAATTGCAATTCTCGAAAAGGTGGTGATTTATTTTGCAATTAAGCCAAAAAAAAAAAAACCCTATTTTCCATTTTTTTAAAGTACGAACACCATGCAGCTAACCAACATAAACTAAAGTAATTTCTTAGCAGTTCTTTAGTACAATTAGATAGATACAATAGATGCGGCCACCAAAATTTATTGTCATCAGTCGAACACAGCCAACATAATTTTTTCGTTTAGCATAACCTGTAATTTGATCAAACATACTCATGACTTTATATCCTAGGTAGTATCCTTAGGCCTCATTTGGTTCGCAAGACATGGTTTTTACGGATAGATACTTTTATCTTATGAACCAAACATACCCTTATTCTTCAGAGGGTTAATTGGGGGAATAATTATTTTTTACTTTTTACGAAAAATTGTTATTTTTATCCTGTAACTTTACCGCTTTTTTATTTTGTTCCGATTAACTTTTAGATTTTAATTTTGGTCATGTAACTTTATCTCTTTTTATTTTGATTTTATTAATTTTTAAATTTTGATTTTCATCCTAAAACTTACATATTTTCTTATTTTTAGTTCTATTGAAGGTACATGGATGGAAAATGTCGCAAAATAAAAAATAAAAAATATATAAGATACAAGACAATAATTAAAATTAGAAAGTTAATAGGATCAAAATAAAAAAGAGGCAAAGTTACAGAACGAAAATAATAATTTTCCCTAAAAATTAAAATATAATAATTGATTTCTTGTAATTT
This sequence comes from Prunella vulgaris, assembly GCA_026898435.1. Lineage (NCBI taxonomy): Eukaryota > Viridiplantae > Streptophyta > Magnoliopsida > Lamiales > Lamiaceae > Prunella > Prunella vulgaris. Next base: position 3,039 of record JAPKLY010001436.1, on the reverse strand, counting down.
ATTGTTTTTGTTTTTATTTTATTTTTATGATATCATAGCTTAATTTGGCTCTCACATGTCCTTGGATTGTACTCCGATGACCATAATTCCACCCTAATTAAATTATATCTTGGCGGGTCTCTTTAATACTCCGTACGATGGAGTTGACAATGCAAACACACAGAACACTCCAACCCACAAATAAGAGAAAATATTGAAATAATACAAATAAATTAATTTCACATCCTTATAAATATACTAAGCTTTTTAAATTACATCAAATTTCTTTGTTTAAAGAGATGGTTTTATGTGTATTAATTTGCTCCCCCATATTCCAATGGTCAAATCGTATAAACTACTACGTGTTTTTAATCTAAATGCTCTTATATCTGTTTTATTCCCAATAAATTTTTGAAATGAACTGTCTATTCAAAATTATGTTTTCTTCAATCGCATGAACATGATGTGACTTATAAAAAAAATTGAAGAGTTCTACTATTCATACCCCAAAAACCTCTAAATATATCCCACTGTTTTAAAAATGAAAATAGACAGGTATAAAATGACTAAATTATCCTTATATAAATATAATATAAATTAATTAATTTTTTCTAAGTTTTGTTGATTTTAGTTTTAGTTTTTTAAGTTTTTAATTTTAAAATTAGTTCTTTAAGTTTGAATAGTTCAATATCTAGAAAAAATAAAAAAAGTTACATAAAATAGTAATTGAGAAAGTAAAAAAAAATAAAATTCTGATAAACTTTTAAAAATTAGATAAATATTTAAATAATTAAATTATAAAATATAAAATTAAAAAATCTAAAAAAATTATTAAAATAAATCAACTAAAGCTTCAAATAATCCAATTAAATCTTTAAAAAATAGTTAATAAAAATATTTAAAACTAAGAAATTAATTTTAAAAACATAAAATTTTAATTCAAGATAAATAAAAATTAAAATATTAATTAACTTTTAATTTAATTATTAATGAAATTTAGTTAATTTAAAAAAAATGATTTTTAGCCTGTTTTAAAAGAATTTTTTTTTGAAGATTTTGTTGATTTTATATATTTTTTTAAATTTTATTTTTAAATTATTTTTTATTTACTTGATTTATTTAATTTTTTTAGATTTTAGTTAATTTTAAATGATTTTATTCAAATACTACTTATTTTAATTATTTTGAAGAATCATTTTATTTTCATATTTTATTTTTCAAATTTGTGTTTTTTTATTGATTTTTAAAGTTTAATATATTTTAAAATTTAATTTATCTTTCAAATAATTTAATTTTTTAATATTTATTAAACTTTTTAATTTTTCAAAATAAATTTTAATGGAGTAAGGAGATTATAGAAATTAATGGGGTATGTTTAATAATATATGCTAATTTTTTAATTTTATTGGGATATAATTTAACAAATGGGGTATGAATAGGAATTTGGATCCCCTCCTGTGCAGGATGAGGCCGGTAGATCAACACATGCGTTCACACACTTACACGAGTAGGTGTGATTCAAGGGTTCTCTTCCTGCTTCATCCTATGAATAGTGGTATTCAAAACTGAACTACTGAGTTATTGCTGGATTTATCAACACATACAGAAAATTGAATAATGAATACAGAATTTATGAATTGGATGTATATAAAGATTTAATTTGATAAAAACGTATGAGTTCACTATGTATGCCATATATGGACAACGCTCAATCTAACGTAATTTCCTAAATCAGGTATGAGTAATAACCACTCAACCTGTATGGTTGGAAATTTTTAGATGAGTAACAGTTGATATTGACGCCAATTAATAATGTCACAATTGATATTAGTAGACGACATGATCAGTTACAGAATTTTAGAGACTAATTAATATGTCTATATATTAAACTAATTATCTTGTTTTTCTATAAATTAACAGCATTTCATCTAGTTTTTATTCTATATTGAGAAGGAAATGGACATTGCACTGAAAGAGCTGATTCTATAAATCCTGGCCGTCTTTCTTCAGAGATGGTTCACCATCAGCCGGAAAAATCTGCCACCATCCCCGAGAAAGCTTCCTATAATCGGAAACTTCCACCAGCTGGGCGCATATCCTCACCCCTCCGTCCAGTCTTTATCAAGGCGTTACGGCCCCCTAATGCTGCTCCATTTTGGGAAGGTGCCGGTGCTGGTTGCGTCTTCGGCTGATGCAGCTCGTGACAAGGGCGGAGCCAGGATTAAAATATAGGACGGGCTGAAATTTTAAAATAAGATAAAAACTTGTATGAACCCGAGTTCACGGTGAACTCGATTTCTCAACTATCATTGTCATGTATATACACTATCACTGTTATGTATATTCATTATTACTGTTATGCATATACATTATTACTGTTAAAAAATCAAGTATATTTTTATAACAGTGATAGTATGTATGAATAACAGTAATAGTGATTAAACATAACAGTAATATGAGTTCATGTGAACTTGAGTTCAAAAGAGACCTACTCCTAAAATAAATACAGAATAAACTGTAAAACAATTTTTTTAATTAAAGAATTGTGTCTTGCGCCTTATCCGGTAGAATGCAATGGTAACAGATTTAAGAATAATATGTTTAAGAAATTATCTTTTAATACAGATAATCATAAAATTTGATTGATAATTACTCTCCATAATATTTCATAAATTACTCATGGCTCATAGTTAAAAATACTTGTTTTGTCATTGCAATGCTAAAATGAATTTTCAAAATAAATTGCATAAATAAATAAAGGACTAAATTTGAATTCAGACAAAGTTATTGATTGTTTTGTTATTTTCTCAAAAAATGAATGAACATAAAGTTAAAATGAATTGTTGATATATATTGATTATTAAAAAACAAATTAAAAAGAATATGTAAAATATAATTACCAAAATGTGTTGGTTGAAAGGATTGATCCCTAGTCAATTAATAAGGGGTAAAAATTTTGCATCTTGTCTAATACCACTTGGACATCAAACATTTTTACAACTTTCTGTAAAAGCTCAATATATGTACTTAACAGGAAATTCTCAAAAATCAGGGTGGGCT
>JAPKLY010001435.1:33890-44659 GCA_026898435.1 Prunella vulgaris | reverse complement strand
ATTTATAGTGCCCACAATGCTTAGTCCAAAATGCCCTTCATTAAACGAGCGAAAAGATGAAACAACCCTCGAAAATGGGTCCAGCCGAGCCATCACACGAATGCACAACAGTGGCCGCACGAGTCCGAATTTGTGTGAGCATTTGTTCAGCTTGGAGTGAACGAACCAGAGAATCTTCACACGAACCATGGCTAGTCTTCGCACGAGCCTGGCTTGGTGGCGCACGAACTAGCTTGTTCTCGTCCGATCGATCCTCGACTTCCTCATTTTCTTCATATCTTGAGTTCTAGAACTCTGATTGACTTGATTCTTTTTCTGTTGCGACCTTCTCTTCGAACTCTTTGACATGGTATATCATTTTACTCAATTGGATCAACTCAAAATTTCTGGACTTTTACGAACTTGCTCGTGTCTTGCCAATTTTGCTCGTTTTCACTACAAAACATAACTTTCTAGCCAAAAAGGGTTAAATGCACAAAGTATAGCATTTTAGGGTCAAATATGAACATAAGCACATCAAAACCATGTAGAAATGGATGCAAAAACATGCAATTATGACCCTGATCAAGTTCTCTAATTTCCAGTCTAAAAGTCTGATCAGGGCAGAGAAATCTGATCAGGTGGCAGCAGATGTGAAGGTGGTGGCTGATCACGTGGCGTCACAAGGGATACTGATTGGGGATATCATTAAGAAGATGGATGAGGTTGAGTCCTTTGATGATTCCAAAAAAGGGGAAAGAAGGTGAGTCCCTAAGTTTGTCGCAAGAAAGAAGAGGAAAGCCACTGAGTTGTCTATTGGAACTGAGCCATAGACTCCGAAAAAGCAAAGACAGGCTACTCTTCTGGACTTGTTTGAAGAGCTTGACCAGGGTGCCTATCCTAATGATCCCATCGTTTTGGAGAGGAATAAGATGAAGGAATTGTCACTACTGATGGCGCCTCAGGTCCGGAGTCAGGCCATTGAGCTTGAAAAACTGAAGGGTCAAGTTGATGTGCTGAAGGAGCAGTCAGCAAAGCCCAAGAAACCTGTTCCTGACCAGGGAAGAGGAAGGCCATGCAGAAGAAGAAAGCAGTCTCTCAGGAGTCGGGACCACTCCCACTCGAATATGTAGACAATTTTGTCCCTCCGGAGCTGAACGAAATATGGATCCCCATTAAGAAGGAGTTTGTGGATCTATACTATGTGGTTGGGTACTTGCTCAATCACACGGAGGAGAGGGACACTATTTTCTACAACTGGATGGCCCTGGAGCATCTTGATCTCTGGTTCGAGATAGACAGATATGCTGACAAGAGACAAGTCCCAGTGAAGGCTCCTAAGAACATGGTCTATTTTTCTCCAACTCTTGGCATCAATAATCACATCGATCGGAATGCTATCCAAGAAGAAATTGATGAAGTAGCAAGAAGCTTCAGTTCTCTCAGTAATGCAAGGAAGTTTCATGAAGCCAAACTGAGAGTCCAGAGGAAACACGATATTTCCTTGGCGAGATGGGAGGACGAACAGTAGATGATCATGAGTAGTTTGTCAGGAATACTTTTGTAATAGTTTCAGGATCCTTTGTACTCAACTTCGTATATCAATGAAACTATTTTTATTCCTGAGACAATATCTCGTTGACTCCTGATTTACTTTTCTACAGCTTATCAAGATCTGTACTGACCCTTTCCTTTTTTCCATCTATAGACTAACTACCTCAAGTGTTAGGGGTTACTGAACTGAATAATGAATTTTTTCAGTACACTATATTGATGGTTAGGATTTTGGTTAAGGGTTTTGGCATCTTCAAAAAGGGGGAAATTGTTGGGATATAATCTGAGTGTTTTGATTCAGATCCCAAAACCCCTTAATGATTTGCCTAAGTATAGTCTGTCAGGATGATAGAATTCAGGATAGATAGGTTAGAATAGATTTTCTATTTATAGGTATTCAGTTCAGGAGGAACGCACTAAAGACTGAAGATTGATGGAGACGTCCCAAAGGACTGAAGTCTGAAAGGCATCCAATCCTGAAGGTTCAAGTTCGTCCTGAAGACGTCTGACCTTAAGCTGATACTAAAGAACCTGAAGATTCAACTAATGATGTTCCTACTGAGTACTCTAAGCATGCTCAGGTCAGGACTCACTCAGTGAGGATGGAAGTAGCCTGAGTAATCAGGCTGAGTGATCTCTTACTGACACTTATAAGTTCCTGATAGAAAATGGCTACTGAAACAATGAGAGTTAACATTTATGTTAACGTCTGAGGACAAAAGGAATGTCAGCAGCTCCGAATAAGATAAACATTTATTCTGAGTAAAGAATGAGAGACCCAGAGTTTTAAATGTACGAGGAAGCATGAAGTACATCAAGAACTAGCCGTTTGAAAAAATAGGCAGTGAGGAGGCGACATGTATATACGGAGTCTGTGCCGCATTTAATGTTCTCAGACACTGCAGGCAGCGGATCAGAGAATTTCCATACTAAGTATGGGAAAGGTCAAATCAACAATATCTTCATGTACCCACCTAATATAGGAAGATTTACAAAGATCTCCTCCAATAGATCTTTTTGAATCTCACTATAAATACAGATTGCCTTGCACCTATTCAAGGTTAACGGGAAATTTCAAAGCGATTGAAAATCTCTAGAATCCAAGCGCTCAAAGCAAACCACAAACAACACTCTTTAATTAAATTTCCCTAGTGTTGTAGTAGGATTCTAAATTTTATATTTTGCTTAGAGTGATAATCCTTATCCTTAGCTTTGTTTTGTTAGCAAGGATTATCACAAACTTAGTTGGAAACCAGAAAGCCAAACCCCTCAGTTTGTGAGAAGTTTGATGGGAATGACTGGGACTTATAAAACACACAGGGGTCGAGTTCCTTAGAGAGGAAGGAGGCTATTCGTGCACCTTGACACGTTAAAAACAAGCACCAATCCTCAGTGGAGAGGATTGATTCCTATTTAATCAGGTTGTGGATGTAGGAGTTGGTTATCTCCAAACCACGTAAAAAATGCCCCGGAGTGCTGCTTTAGTTTCTTGTTCAGGATCATAATTGACATCACATAAACTGAACATTCAACATAAGTTTTACAACTTCAGGAGAAACCATTTCTCCTGAGCATAAATCAGTGCACCAGCCTTAACAACTTTGTCTAAGCAAAATAGAAAATAGTTTTTAGGACATAAAACGAGTACAAATTCAAGGGTTACTTCCGCACATAACTCTTGCTTACTGAGATAGCTATCCAACTGACTAGATTTCTAAGCGGTCAGTAGGTGGGTTATCTCTAGTGAGCTTCTGAGAGCACATTTCTTAAGATTCAGTTTATTTGGTTCCTGACTGACTTGTCCCTGATGTCCCTGAGACTGTTAGTTAGTGAGCACTCTTAGGATCTTCCAGACTGAGTTTTGAAGGAGCATTTTCTGAGAATTTGGAAAAGCTGGCTTCAATGTATTCCACCCATACACTAATTATACTCGTTTCGGGACCAACATCTTTGAACACTGAGAATGTAGTTGAAGACACCCCTAGAGAAGCAGAAGTGATGGAGAAAGAGAATATATCTGAAACTCATGCCTGTGGAGTATACACTGGATGAGATGTTCATAATGAATTGAGAACACCCCTAGTGCAAAGCCTATCTGCTTTTGATGACAGAACCTTTGATGACTACATTGAACAGTTGATGGACACTCCTACATAGAAAATGTAAATGGCCATCACATTTACTAAGAGGAAAGTTATAGCTGAAGTCGTACAACTGTAGAGTTACCTGTTTCAAAGAGCATGAGGACAGAAAAAGGAAAAGAACTGGTGATTCAAGAAGGTGAGTTAGGAGAGTGATACTATATCATAGATGACTAACAAGATGGTAGTGGATAAGCTACAAGCTTTTAAAGACACCTTGAAGGGAATGAATCTGTTATACTGAAGGGGGTGGAGAAAGTGCCAGATACAATTATCTCTACAAGAGTCAAGAAAGGGGTTGAAGATGTAAATAAAATTCATGAAAGAGGGATTGAAGAAAAGAAAGTGATGCAAGAGAAGTACAAGCAAGTTGTGGATGACTTGATTAAACAAAATGTGGATTTAAGAAAAGAACTCATCATAAGGGGGAATATTGTGATACAGTTGAAGAGTTCAGTGGATGAAGTAAAGACTGAAAATATTGGTCTAAAGACAGAGGTTGTTGGCCTTATGACAGCTTGGAAATCCTTGATTTCAGAATCCAAATCTATGAAGGAGGATGTTCTGTCCAAGCTTAACCTTCTTTTGTCACATTTTGATGCTGGGGGGAAAAGCTTGAAGGAAAAAGAATTTGAAGAAGAAAATAGAAGAGAAGGTCAGATCATGAAGAACATGGAGGAACAACGAAATTTAATGATTGAGGAATTTGTAGTTGTAAAGTCTAAGGACTTGCCTTCAGAGTTGCTAAACAGGTTGAAAGTGGGAAAAATAGTCAAGGGAAGAGTATCAAACTTCCCAGCTTTAAGCCTGTAATGAAGCAACCTTCAATTAAAGCTCATCATACACAGGATCAACATACAGGAGGCACATGGGAGAAGAGAGAGTAAAGGAGTTACAAAAGTACAATAGGGAGCAAAGAAAACAAGGAGTACTTTCAGAGCCCTTGAATTTTCAACCTATAAGGCAGCTGACATCTGAAAAAGATTCTGGGAATAAAATGATGCAGAGTGAAGCTAAGACTGAATTTGAGATCTTGTGGGAGGAATTTGAATCTGTAAGAGACAAACATTCAGTTTTGAAGAGAATCAAACTTAAGAAGGATAAATATGAGAACTTCAAAGATTTGAAAGTTAGTTGTGATTTGTACATGTGAGAGAATGCATATCTGATTGAAGGAAAGAATGCAAAGAGAAAAAGAGCACAAGCTAGAAGACAATTTAAGTCCAAGAAGGAGGAAGAAGCTTTCAATAAGTATAAATTGAAGATTATGCTTTAGTATATGGAGGAAGATGAGAGAAACCGGAGGCTGATAGCTCAAGGAATCATGCCTATTAGACATGATATTGAGAGTTCAGATGAAGATGAAGAAGAAGAGGTGAATGCATATCTAAAGCACAGGAGGAGATAAACACTGAAGAATAGATTAGACACTAAAACTTCTTAGTTTTTAGTCTATCTACACTTTGTAAGTTGTATCAAACTTTTGCTATTTAATACATATTACTTATCTTGATTGTTGATTGTAACTTGTTCATTTTAATGGCATGATAGTTTGCAATACCTTATTGATACTACATACTTGTATATTTGTCTATATATGTAGGTTACCATCATCGAAATAGGGGAAAATTGTTAGAACCTTATTTCGTGTAGATTTTGATGATAGCAAAATATAGGTATATATTTGTAGAAACTAACATTTTAGGATCAAATTGAAGAATTGAGGAAATTGCAGTTAGAAAGGAAAGTCTATAGTTGTAGAGTTGACCAACTTACAGCTGGACAAGACCTTACAGCTGTAAGGTTATTCCTACAGTTGGTAACTGAAGATTGCAGGAGTAGAGGCTACAGGAGTAAAGAAGACCCTACAGACACTAAAGACTGTTGGTGGATTAAAGTACACTTCTCAACAAATTAAGAGATTAACAAGACCCTTAAAACTCATATTAGTGAAGCAATATTTGCACTCACTAAGGAGCACTTAAGGATGGATTTATTTGAATTCTGAAGGATTATTGAAGGATTATTTAAAGCCAAGATCTGGCTGGAGGATAAGAACAAATAGTACAACCAGTACTATTCTGTGTGAAGGAAGATGACCACTTCAAACTATAGAAAGAAAGGAGAGCCTTATCCAGAATTCAAACTTTTGAATTTCTAACGAATACACGCCTCTTCCACTATAAATAGAGAAGAAAGTAAGAGGAAACAATAACAACAACTTGGGCAATTCAAGTATTCAAACTAAGCAAGTCTATAGCCAACACATTTTCAGAGAGCTTATTAGAAATATCTTTTCTTTGTGATTCATAGGATAGTTGGTTAGGATTTCTTAGAAAGACTCACATATTTTGTAGTTGTTCCCTCAATCACTTTTTATTGTTATATCTACTCTTTGTGATGTTTTTGTTTAGGTTCTTGGTGAGTCTGTTTATTCTGAGTGAATAGGTCAAGTATTCTTATTCTTAGATTAGTGATCTGGGTGAGATTTGATTTTGAGGGGGAAATATTTGTAAAGTGATCTTAGTGATCGATTTTTAGTGAATTTGGTACCTAAGTGGTGTAAACAGTAGATGTAAGAGGTTTTGATCATAGGCTCTGAACCACTATAAATACTGTTATTTCTTTTACTTATTTATTTCTTGTTAAATATTTTACTGCATATCTTTATACTGTTACATTCATCATTACTTTGAAAATTGCATAAAATTTATTTTTTACAGAATATGTGTTGATACAATAATTAACATTGTGCTTAAGGAAGCATTATCCAAGTTTAGGTTATCGTGTCCAAAGGAGTTGATCAAGCATGAAGAAAGAACGGGATCGAAGAAAGCTGTGACAAGTCACCAGCTTATAGTGAAGCAGGCTAGTGACGAGTCAGCAACTTATAGTTAAGGAGGCTGGTGACTGATCAGCATCTTATAGTGAAGCAGACATGTGTCACCTCGTGATTGTAACTTCTATATAATGTAAACAAATTTATTTGAACAAAGGATATGAAATTCATTTTCATACGAAGTTCTTGCAAAAAAACGATGTGCGTATTATCCTATACATCTGGCCTGCTTATTCAACAAGATTCATTCCAGCTTTGTTGATGTGCTTAGTATAAAACACCACATAATTCACCTTCTTAAAAAGTGCATCAACATTTTGGCGCTAGAAGGAAGACGTTCTAACCTTTGAATTATTGTCCAAATTTTTCACAAATTAGTGTTCATCATCTTCAAGATTGGACAACACCCACAAGTTAAAATATAAGTTTTCTTTTTGTTCTTTGGTGAAAATAAAAAAGGAAGTGTATTAGTTTATACAAATTTATTTATGTTATGTGTAAAAGATAAGCTTAGTTTGAAATATGAAGTATTGATCCTAAGAATGAATTCTGATCCTGAATTCTTAGTACTGGTCCTGATCCTGAAGAGACTGATGCTGAGCCTGAGTGAAGGTTTGATACTGAGTCAAAGTGTACTAATCCTGACGCATCCTGAATGTCTCAATCCTGAATGCACTTGTCTACTGAAAAGTCAGTAATCTGAAGGCATGATCTTGAGTTACTTATCCTGAACTGAGTATACTAGTTTGTTGGTCCCGAAATGAGTTAAATCAGTGTATGGGGGGGAATACACTGATGTCAGATTTTTCTGAAAGACTCAGAAAAATGCTCTAACGCACTCAGTCAGAATTCTCTGAAGTACTCAGTATGCTGAACGTCCGCAGGGACAGCAGGGACGGTTCAGTACTGAGTCAGATAAGCTGAGTGTGAGTAACGTGCTCGGAGGCTCAGTAGAGATAACAAACCTACTGACTGCTCGGAAGCGAGTCAGTTGGACTACTATCTCAGTGAGTCAGAGTATGTGCGGAAAGTGAGCCCTTAGATTCTACTCGTTTTAGTTTCTGAAAACGCTTTCTCTGAGTTGCTTAGTAAATTGGTGGTTAAGGCTGAGTGCACAGTATTCAGATTCAGGATGATTGATTCAGTCCTGAAGGTAAAAACAATGCAGTAAGTTCAGTTTAATATGATGACAATTATGATCCTGAACAAAACAGTAAACCAGCACACAGGGGACTTTTTAACGTGGTTCGGAGATAACCAACTCCTACGTCCACGACCTGATTTAACAGGAAGCTATCCTCAAAACCCTGAGGATAGGTACTTGGGTTTTACGTGCCAAGGGACACGAGTAGCCAACTTCCTCTCTTAGGAACTGACCCTTGGGCGTTTTACAAGTCCCAGTCCTTCTAACCAACCTATCTCACACCTTGAGAGGTTTGGTATTCTGGTTTCCAACTAAGATAGCTCTAGCAATACAAATCAGTGCTAAATATTAGAGCTATCGATCTAAGCAAATACAGAGTGAATCCTACTACAACACTAGGGAAATTTAATTGCAGAGTGTTGTTTAAGATATGCTTTGTGTTCTTGGATTCTTGAGAGTTCTCTTGGAAATTTCCCGTTAACCTTGAATGGGTGCAAGGTTCTCCATATTTATAGGCAAGATTTAAAATAGATCCGTTGGAGGAGATCAAATCAAATCTTTCCTATTTTAGGTAGATTGCAGGCTAGAAATACTGTTCGACCTACCCGCCATGCTTATTCTGGCAAGTTGTCACATCACCTGCAACCTTTTGAGACGCATTAAATGCCGCATTAAATGCTGCGCAGACTCCGTGCTTATGTGTCGAAAGATCATTGGCTCTCCGCTATAACGGCTAGTTGACCTTCAGACATTTATCCTTCCTCGTACATTCAATGCTCTGAGTCTCTTGCAATAACTCAGTACGAACGTGTGCCTTAATGGAGTCTTACTGACATTCTTTTTGTCTCTTGTCCCATAGCATAAATAACCTTTCTGCTTTGGACTGACATGATTCAGGTAATCTGAACCACAGCCTAAGTCAGGTCCTATGTGCATTCAGCACAGCCTGATAGGTCATTCAGCTCAGTATGTGTTACCTTTTTGCTTCGGACTTACAGGATTCAGGTAAACTGAACCAAGGCCTAAGTCAGGTCCTATGTGCATTCAGCACAGCCTGATAGGTAATACTTACTCTTCACTGACTGAGTTCTGTCCTGAACATGCTTAGTGTATTTAGTAGAAACATCAGACATTGGTACTTCAGGATTGACTTCAGGATGGATCAGCAGGCTTCGATCTTCAGCTTCAGACCAGACAATCTTCAGCGAGACTGACTGACTTCTTCAGAATGGTTTACGCTTCAGACTTCAGTAAATTGGGTCGACTCCAATATTCTTCAGTCTTCATCACGATCCTTCTGTACTGAATCTCTAACCTAACTAACCTGAACTATTTTATCCTGAATACTATACTTAGGCAAATTCATCAGGGGTTTTGGGATCTAATCAAAATACTCAGATTGTCCCAACATAGTTTTTTAAGACTCTTAGACTGAGCCATTTGGATCATCCTAAAACTACTGTAAACTAAGGAGAATAAAGGTAATCTTAGTTCATAGTGGCTTAGTTGGTTATTTTAAGCTGTTGGAGGAGTAATTCTATTGGACGGTTGATCAGTTATTCTTTGCCGATTGTAACCATATAAACTCATTGATTGGTTATGGATTTAAGAGGATTTAAGATACAGTTATATGATCTGGGTTTATATATATGTATTCAAACCAGGGAATGAGAGAGAGAGTGTGTGATTTTAGTAAGATAAGCTGTGAATACACATTGTACTCTGTAAACAATTATCCATTTATTAGTGAAGTGAGGAAACCCCCATTCGTGGAGTAGATCAATTGATCGAACCACGTAAAATCCTTTGTTCATTAGTTATCTTGATTTCTTATTTTTTGCAATTGTGTTCATCTCTGATTTGGGATTAGAGTTCTTCATTGTTCTGGTTCTTGCTTGAATGATCAAGCCTTTTTTAGGTCGATTGATTCATAACAAGTGGCGCCGTCTGTGGGAAAAATCGACAGGATCAATCATCAATCATGGTATCTCCCAAATTGGATTTTGAGAAATTCAATGGTGCTAACGATTTTGGTTTGTGGAAGTTCAAGATGAAGGCTCTCTTGACTCATTATGGGTTATCAAATGCCCTGAAGCCAAAAGATCAATGGCCCTCCTCTTCGTCTGAGAATCAAATCAAGAAGCAGGAGATACTGCAGAAAGCTCATAGCACCATTATTTTGTGGTTGGGGGATAATCCCCTGAGGGAGGTATGCAAGGAGAAGACAGCCATTGGTGTCTGGTGTAAACTGGAGAAGGTGTATCAGACCAAGTCTGTCACCAACTAGTTGTTCATGAAGCAGAAACGGATTTCCTTCAAAATTAATGAAGAGAAGTAGTTGATTGAGCAACTTAAGGAGTTTAATAAGGCTGCTAATGATTGTTAGGATATTCTTGTTAGATGTTTTGATGATAAAATAAACCAATCAGCTTGTAATAGGACCAGCTGAACCTGTTAGTCAGCTGATGAGTAGTTAGGATTAGATAGATTCGAGTAAGGGGGAATCAACCTTGCTGCCTAGAAGATCCGAAGCTATCATAGAGAAAAAGACCAGCTAAGGTCTTGAGGACTTAGCCGATTCCAGAAGACAGAAGACTTGAGCAGCTGACACTGGAGTATCAAGAGTAGAACATCAGAGGAGTTAAGATCAGCTGACATCAGAAGATCAGCTGATCAGTTGAGCACATCGCAGACAAGACAAGGACCAAGGATCAAGAGTTTCCAGATGAAGTCCAGAAGACCAGCTGAGGTGCACACCAGCAGACTTGCACATCAGCTGAGGTCCAAGTACCAGCAGACCGTACACCAGCTGAGGTCTTGTGCTCCATCTAGATTCTTCGGAATCACTCTAAGGGTTGACTTGCGACAAAAGGAAGGGATTCCCAGAATAGAAGATCAATCAATCAAGGGGACAAACTTGATTGATTGTAGATCGTGAAGATTGACGGGAATTAAGAAGGAGATTCAATCAATCTCAATGATTGATTGAATACGAGATTATAGGATCTCAAATTTCTAGTCCATCCCAATGGCTAGTTATTTGACCCTATAAATTAGAGTAACAGTGATGATTTCAGTATCGGATTTACACGCACTTCAACCTTGCCGAAAC
>JAPKLY010001434.1:20983-44745 GCA_026898435.1 Prunella vulgaris | reverse complement strand
AATTCATAGATCAGAGAACTTAGACTAGCAAGTTTAAACCTTAAAGACACATCTTGATACGTATTGGATAGTCTTAACTCATAGGTGATCAATAGAAATCTCAAACCAATCGGTCGAAACCATGAACTACATACTGATATGAACAGACTAGATCAAACAATTCATGATCTCAAACACACATGTTAGTAGAGAAATATTAAGTCAGGCCATGATTCAATACAAGAAAATTAGCCGACCATTAAGGCGGCGATAAACAAGATAATTAAAATTTAACAGAAAAATAAATAAGCAGAATACCTTTTATTGAGCCAAGGCTGCTTTGATTAAACTTAAGAATACAAGATTTACAAGAGTGGATTCTAGAGAGAGAAAGAAGGGGCGAGTCTAAACTCAAGCGTGCCTCTCCTGAAATGAAACACACATATTTATAGAAGGAGAGCCGGACATGAGACCCGGACTTCATCCAAAACTAAAAAGTATGAATAGTAAAAGTTTGAATAGTAATTTACTATTCATGTACAGTTCTTGGTCTGTTGACGTAGGCAATGACGAATTTTATTCTGTCGTTTCTTCGGAATGCATTCTGCCCAAAATGCACCTAGGAAATTCATCGTTCTAGATCGCCATAAGAGAAGCTTGCTTTTTGAGAAGAAATAATGATCTCTCAAATCTTTTTGTAGGCCGGTTTAGGCTTTTGAGAATTGGAATACTCAATTCGAGGTGCCTTATTCTTTTCCTGATGGCCTTGAGATAATTTTTATCTGATATCCATTTACCATATCTATCAAATTCGACATGGAATGGAACCTGCCACATTTGACCATGTGGTCCGAAACGGTTGATCCTGAGGCGTATAAGCCAATCATCTGCGATGGTAATATTCCTTTCAATAGGAATATTTGTGATGAATTCCAAATCCATTATTGTTTGTCTTTAAACCTCTCTATTAGAGAGTCCTTCAAAATATCCAAGCTATCCTGGATAGAGAAATCACACTTGTCACTTGGTTCTTGAGCATCCTGTAAATCAGAACTGGATGCCATAGAAGAGTCTGATTTTGAATCAGAAATGTCATAATTATGGAACATGGTCCTTTTAATCTGATCAATATAAAGATCAACAATCTTTTCCTTAGAAAGGATACCAGAATGTTTTTTAGTGTAATTTGAGAAAGATGGCAACGTGATTGTAGCCTTATCATCAGAAATTGTTCTGAGATCATTGATCTTGGATTTGATCCGATCAATATTTTCCTGGATAGGGAGCTCTTTAGAGTCTGGGGAAATAACCATTAGGTTATTCCAGAATCTTGTCATATGAACTCTCCAGAGGCAAGGAGTATTATCCTCGGTGAACCCAAATTCTGGTGTCCATTTCCAGACCCATGGAATACCTGAGTCAATAAAAAATCTACAAGTAGTTTTACTGCTTGTATTATGAGTGACAAAGTCAGAAGAAATAATATGATATTCTTCAAGAAGGAGTTTGATCTCTTCTGGCAAAATGCTTGCCGAGGCTCCAAAGGTTTCCCACCATGCGGTGAGCCAATTTGGAATATGGCCTTTGTTGATATTATCACAAATTTTAATAAGCCATGTATGAGAATGTTTGACATTCTGATGAAGAAAAGTTTTATAAAAACTTTGTAAGTAGTCCCAGTAATTATACTGGATGGTTGTCTTTGAGACTTCATTTACCATACGTCTTTCCGAAAATGGTGAAATTCCCCATTCTTGGATAGAGATGATCCTTTTAAGGATAAACTTGGAGTAATTAATTGTCTTACTCTTCGGAGGAAAGTGTTGAATATCTACACTTCCTGAACTGGTAAGAATGGCCTCATAGAAGCCCCTGGATTTATAGGTACCAGTATCCCAGCTGTTATTTGGAAAATATTTTTCCATGAGAATCCATGGGGATTCTTTAAACTTAGTATCATCCTCTTCAAGGATCAAAATTAATTCTCTCTTGGGAGAATTATAGTAAGTGTACTCTTTCTGAGCAGCAGATGCATAGGAATCTTGCTCATCATTTTTTGAGGAATTGTCCTCAATAGGTATATTTTTTCCCCTTTGTCTGAGGAATTCTTGGAATTCCTTTTGAGTGTTATCTCCTGATGAGGAGGAACCAATACCAGAAATATTCTGGTTGATGAGGGATTTCTTCCCGTGGTAGATTGGAGGATATCCTCTGCCTCCTCTTCCTCTATAAGAGGAATGGGGACCTCTGCCAGAGTGGCTCATTTCTGTCATTAAGAAATAAATTCACGAGTAAGGAAGTCTGGAAGATGATTATCTTTCCCTTCTTTGAATATAATAACAAAATCAAAATAAGCAAGATGAGATTGCCATCGGGCAAACATCTGTTTAGAAACATTATGTTCAAAATCTTTTGTAAGCATGAAAGTAGCAGCTCTACAATCAGTTTTAATAGTAAACTTTTGATTGTACAGATCACCTTGAAATTTAAGAGTACATTTAACAATAGCAAGAATTTCTTTGGCTATGGTAGAATAGTTCTTTTGAGCACTATTCCATTTACCAGAATAAAATCTGACAATATATTCAGTTTTATTCTCAGGATTGACCTGTTTGAGAATACCACCATACCCCAAATCTGAAGCATCAGTTTCAACAATTTTTTCCCATAAAGGATTAGCAAGCATAAGACAAGGAATATTTTTAACCTTTTCTTTAATCCTGATAACTGCTTTGGTGTGTTTATCACCCCAAGGTAAAGGATTCTTTTTTAGCCTATCGTATAAGATAGCTGAATCTTCAGAAAGATTTTTAATATAAGAAGACACATAATTAAGGCTTCCTAAAAATCTTTGTAATTGAGTTTTGTCAGTAATAATGTCAGGAAATTTATTACCGAACTCAATATTCCTATTAATGGGAATAATGTTTCCTTTTTCAATAAAATGTCCCAAAAATTTTATTTTTGTTTGGAAAAGAACCATTTTTGGTTTTGAAACAACTAGTCCATTTTTTATGACTATTTTTTTGAAAATGTCAAGATGCTTAAAATGCATTTCAACGTCTTTTGAGAACACTAGAATATCATCAATATAAACAATGATAAAATTACTAAAAGGAGAAAAAATGTCATTCATAATTTGTTGAAATTCTGAAGGAGCATTTTTCAGGCCAAAAGGCATAACAGTCCATTCGTAATGTCCGAATGGAACATTAAAGGCAGTTTTATACCTATCAGAAGGGTCAATTTGTATTTGCCAAAACCCTGATTTTAAATCAAATTTTGAAAAAATAAGGGCATTGATAAGTCTATCAAGCAGATCCTTTTTATTAGGAATAGGGTGTCTAATCCATTTTAGGACTTTATTAAGCGGTTTATAATTTATAACTAACCTGGGAACTCCGCGTTCTATCTCGGAATGTTTGTTGACATAAAAAGCTGTACAAGACCATGGGGACTTAGAGGGAGTAATAAGCTTTTTTTGTAATAAGGAAGATATTTCCTTTTTGCATAACTCTAAATATTCAGAGTTCATTTGACAAGGTCTTGACTTAGTCGGGATTTTTGCATTAGAAAAACCATCTTCATAGGGAAGTGAAACGATATGTTTCTTTCTGTCCCAAAAGGCATTAGGAAAATCATTACAAATATCAATGGAAAATTTATTAAGAAGAAATTTTATCTTTTCTTGAAGTTTGGGGTTTTTTAACCTTTCTTCAATAGTTAAAGAATTTAGTTCTTCTTTGAGAAAATTAACTTGACTATTTTTAGAATCAATTTGATCTTGGATCAAATTAAGAACTTTATAAATTGGTTTAGTAATGAACTCAAAAGTAACAGGTTTTCCATTATAAGTACCTGTAATTCCTCTTTCATTAATGAAAGTAAGAGGATAAATTTTATAAAGGAAAGGAAGGCCAATTATCATTTGGCTAGTAATGTCATCTGCAATGAGAAAATCATTAGGAATACAACAGCCATTAACACAGACATAAGCATTTTTAAGCTTATAGCTGATTTTTAGAGGGCCTCCTCCTGCATGAGAAAGAGATTGTGTAGTTTTTTTCAAAAAACTTAGTGGGAATTTTTCCCATCTGTATGACACTTATGTCAGCTCCGCTATCAATCATGGCAATGAAATTTTGTCTATAAGAGTTATTAATAAGAAGAGAAATCTTAGTATACCATTTTTGAGATATAATCATATTAATGGTAGCCAAATGATCTTCTTCTCTGAAATCATGAGAAGCGATAGAGTTGGTATCAATGTCATCAATCTTTTCTTTTCCTTTTTCAATGAAAGAAAGTCTAGAAGAGAAATTTAAATTCTGTTTTTGAAGAATTTTGACATTGTTTTTGAGATTATCAATCTCTTGAACTAAATCGTTTATGGTGATAGGATTATTTTTAATATTCCTAAGTTTGAGAAGTTTATCAATTTCTCCCATATTATAATAATTGTTATTAATTTTATTAGAAAGGCTAGTCTTATTATCACTAGAACAGGAATCATCGAATTGTTCAATAATTTTATTTCTTAAACTAGGGTCTTTAACCTGTTTAAGGAATTCAAGAATATGATTATCAGTTAAGACATTAATATTCATGTCTTGAAATTGACTCATAAGCTTATAGAATTCATCATCAGTTTTGATGCTATCAGTATCATTGATACAATTTAGACAAGGCTTACCAAGAGCGCAATTATCACACTCAACTTTGTCAGACAGGGATGAAATATCATCATAAGAATTTTCAGAAGAGTCTGTAAAAGATTCATTAGAATCAATCTCATTTTCAGAATTCATGACGATCTTGAAAAGAGTTTCCTTTAAGTCATCACTGATATCAAGATTCTTAATCTTGTCTTTAGCGTAACATTGGTTAGCATAATGACTATTTTTGCCACATTTATGACAAACGATTTTATCAAGGTATTTTTTATTTTTATAAAATCTTTTCTTATTATGAGTTTGATCATAATATTTTTCTTTCTTCTCTTTTTTCTGTTTATTAAAAGAATACCTCTTCCTTTTTCTAAAATTAGATTTATTAGGAAAATCTTTCTTATGAACTCTTTTTGGGCTTGGATTGTCCAAACCAAATTGATCACAAAAATGACCTAATTGTTTTCTTTCTAAAAGATTATCTTTTTTGATTTGATTTCGTAATTTGATTTCATTACAAAGATTTAATCCTTCTTGTACACAAATACTTATGATTTGACCAAAAGTGTAAGACTCATAAGAAATAGAGTCAGAGTCTTTTCGAAGAACTTTTTTAATTCTTTCAGCAAATAAGTAAGGAAGACCATCAACAAATTTGTTTTTCCAGATATCCTGGTTACAATCAGGAATATCATAGATACGAGATAAAAAAGTATCTTTGTACCATCTGAAATCAGTAAGGGTTTTACACTTCATTTTTAAAAGAAGAGTTTTTGTATTTTCAGACTTATTGGTAAATCTACCAGTAAAATGTTCTAAAATAGTAAGAACTAGAGAATAAACAGCATTAGATTTAGTCTCACCATTTTCGATCTTAACAGAAGAAAATATTTCCTGTTTGTTTAAAGAACTTAGATAATTGTCCCACCAACCTTTCAATTGGCCCGTAAAACCTACGGTGATAGCCTGAGCGGTTTGAATATCATTATTACCACTAATGCTACAGGCAGAGCTATACATAAGCATACGATGGCATTGAGTAAAAATATGCTTATCAGCACCGCCATCAATGTTCCATTCATAAATACTTTTCCCCGAATAAGAGGTAGTAAAATAGTTTTCTTGTTCCTCATGGAGAACATCCATAGGAGTTGGTCTCTTATAATAGTATTTGGACAAATTTGGCTTGTCAGCCCATTTAATTTTATTTAAACTTTCAGTTCTACTGGATTCAATAGAATCTTTTTCAAAGTCATTATCAAGAGTAGAAATATTAAGTTTTTCAAACTTATGACTTATGATTTTTTCAAAATCTGAAACAGAAGCTTCAATATTGAAATCTTTTATTTCAATAGGAGATTGTATAGAAGAAGCAGTTTTAATTATAAAATTTTTATTATCATTTTCTTTTAAAACATCAGACTTAGTCTGTATTTCAGTCTGCAAAATAATTTTATCAATCTTACTATGTAAAGAAATAATTTCTTCTCCTAAAATAGAGAGATAAAGATTACAAAAATTATTTTGTTCAATCATTTGATTAATATGTTTTACAGTAATTTGTAAAACATCTTTATCAAGAATCGTGGTAAATGGGAGGAAATTAAAAATCCTACCTCCTTTTTCAATTTGAAAAGGAACATGGGGAGGGTGAACAGATTTTTGTGTTTCTCCCGAGACGATCTTATAATCTCGTTCGATAACAGAAATATGATTTATATAAAAGGTTTTGATAAACCAAGGAACATAATAAGTAATTTCATTATGTTGTTTACAGAATTTATAAAAACTGTTAACAAAATAATCTAATTCTTCTCTTGAAAAAGAACTAAAATACCAAGTTCGAAATTTTTCCCATTTGGGATCGTAGAACTCTTTATTAATTTGAGCTCTAGGCAGAGAGCCTTTCGAGAAGTCTAAAATAGGTGTAAAATCCATAAAATTATATCTTAAAATTGCAATCCGAAATTGTTTCGGGGTTAATACCATCATTGTGGACAATATTGTTTTTATTAACAATAATTCTTTCATTATTGAAGTCATTAAACGTATCTTCTTTATAAGAAGAAGTAGAAACCCTAGAATCTGAAGGTAAATTAACCTCATAATCAAGAGGGGAGAATAAAGAGTGGCTAGACATAGATCTAGAATGAAAAGAAGATTGCCTTCTTTGATTATTTTGAAAACCAATACTAATTGTTCCATTATTACTTTGCGTAATATGTTGAAAATTATTATCAATCAAAGGAATATTAGGAACAGATTGTTCAATTATCCAATTATCTGGGAAAGTAATTTCTTCCCATTTAATGGACCTTCTAGTACTAATATTGGATTTTCCAAAATTGGTTTCAATGAGGATAGTCTCATTTTTGTCATTTTCAAATTTTTTGCACATAGGATTTAAGGTAAACAGAGGTTTATAATAGATACGGTAACATATACACATGACCTCAGTACCAGGTATATAATTATAACCATGAGTTTTAACATTTAATGTTAAAGAATCAAGAATATTGCTGTCAGATAAAGAAAGCGATAGGTTAGGATAAGCGTCAAAATAAACGGGTCCTAAAGCCAGACTAGACTGGATTATCCCCATAAGAGATTGTTTCCAGTTAAGGTTTCTGCCATCCCTAAGGGTAGCAAGAAAACTTTCTGGTAATCCTTTTAAAGTAAGAGGCCTAAAAGCCACTTGAACACATCCAATATGAAGGAATTTATGTGTTCTTTTAAAAGGTAAAATATCATTTTTGCTAAGCAATTTTATAACCATTTCTTCTTCATGAAGAGGAATAGAAGATTCAGTGGTTTTAACAATTTGTTTAAAACCTAACTTTTCAAAAGTTCCTAATTTATAAACCATTTTAGGTTCAATTTTTGGAATAGTCCATCTGTTTAATAGATCTAAATTCTCAGGAATATCATATTCCTGTGTTATACTGTTCTTAACAGTATCTCTAAACCTGAATAAATTCATAAGAATTTAAATTGTATTGAATCATATACCATAACAAAATATATACTCTACTCTCACATGGCTCTGATACCATAGGAATGCAGGATCGGGATCCAAATCATATCAGTAGTATAGCTTTGGACTTTTGCTCAACCCAGATTGGGAATTACTGAGGGCTTCTATAGTTTATGAGTTAATGATTTCTCCGTATTGTATCAATAGTGTCTCACGGAGCTTTTCCAAAACAAACTGGCCTAAGTAATCATACATCTATGAATCAACCTGAAAAAAGGTTTTATGCCCACAAACGCCTGCGCCTTCACTCGGCATAACGGCAAAAGGCTACCCCACACGGTTAATTCATAGATCAGAGAACTTAGACTAGCAAGTTTAAACCTTAAAGAATATATATATATATATATATATATATATAACACTAATAAAATATGGCACTAACTTTAATTGAAAATAATGATTGCACAGATCAAGTAAGAAAGCGCGTCAAATACAACAAATAGAGTTAGTTCTAAATCCTCTTAGAAAAAAAATAATCAAATCAAACAGGTAGCTGATTTAAAAATATATATATATATATTGCTATATACATATTTTTTTGGTAATTGATTATTGTAAGAATATGGAAAATTATCCATTTTCACAATAATAAAAGTTTTTTTAACTTATTTTTGATAAGAGTCATTTACATATTAGTTCAAAAAAGTCACTATATTTACAAATTGGTTCAAAATATTTGCACGGTAGTATTTTTATTTTTTTGCACGGAAGTGCTTTTTTATTTTTGCACGGGACCAATATGTAATTTTTGTCAATTTTTTGAACCATATTGTATTTTTCCCTTTTGATAAAACAAAACTCCCTCCGTCCCGGAGCAATTTGCAAGGGAGGAGGGGCACACAAATTAAGAAGAAAGTAGAATAAAGTAAAAAAATAGTGTTTTGAGGGTTAATTTGATAAAATTTTATGTAAAAAGTGAAAAAGATAGTTGAATTGAGTGTAATGTGGGCCCAAAGAGTGAAAAAATAATGACATTTTGTGTAAATATGTAGATATTGTGAGGATGAAGTTTATAAAAGAGTTTTCTTTTTTTGGTCTAGAAGTTCTTTTAGAACGTTTCAAAAAGAAAAACTTGCAAGTTTATTTGGGACAGATGGAGTATATGTTTTCTATTTTATCATTTTACCCTCAAAATAGGGAGTTGTAAGAGGGAAGGGGGAGGGAGGTAGCTAGGTTGTGACAAATTCTATTTGGGGTGAAAGAAAAAGTGAAATAATTCTATGCAAAATGGAATTATTTTTTGGCTTAATTGCAAAATAAATCATCATCTTTTCGCGAATTGCAATTTAATCTAAACTTTTGAATTTTGGCAAAATAAATCACCACCTTTCATATTTTTTGCAATTTAAACTTTGGTCAGTTTGTCCCTTGCCCAAAAGATGACTTGGATAAATAAATGCACATTCAGCATCCCAATAAACATCCACATCATTAAATATCTAAAAATATAAATAAAATTATAAATACTATAAATATAAAAATAAAAAATACATATAATTTTAAAAAAATTAGATTTTTTTTTATTAAGTTTGAATATATTTCAAAAATAAATTAAAATTAGAAATAAAATATTCAAAGTACAATAAAAATAAAAAAAATTTAAACAAAAATTTGAAATAAAATATTTAAAGTACAATAAAAATATTTAAATTTATTTAAATTGCAATTCGCGTAAAAGTGATGATTTATTTTGCAATTAAGCTTTTTATTTTATTTTTTATAATGAGAGTGTTAGGGTCATCCCCAAAAGTATGTACGAAAAATATTTATTTTCTTATTAAAATGGATAAAAAAATTAGTTAATAAATTGATAAGAAAACATTTTCCCTTTGACTATTCGTATCAAGTACTTGTAATTAGTAATGCAAATTTGATTGAAACTTAATTTAATAATGATTGTTGATTAAAATAGTTCAGAAATAAGTTTAACACACTTTTAGCATAAATGTAAAAATAAACTATTTTTTTTTATATGAGATGATTTAATACAATTTTTTAAAAAAGAAAAAAAAAATGTCCACTCTCGTGATATGTGTGGAGAATTATGTCTTCGGGAACCTTCGTGATAAGGGTGGGAATAAGTCATGTCAGACTAAGCTTCCCATAAAAAAAGCTTAGGCCTGATTATAATTTATAGGTCTAAGTCTGATCTATTATTTATTATAGGTTTCTTTGGTAGGCTCGGCCTGAGTCTCTTAAGCAAACAGACCAAGCTTAAAACCCTTTTTAAGCCTATTTAATTATTATTTTATAAAATATTCTTAAACATTAAGAAAAATTCAAAATCACCCTTATAAAATTAATAAGTGTCTCAATAACACAAATAACAACAACTAAAAAAAATTATGTGTATTTATTTTTAAAAATTAAGAAAATTATAATTGAATATATTATTATTTAATAAATAAAAATAAGAAGTTATATTTTAAAAAAATTATATATATATAATATTATATAATGTTAAATAAGTTGGCCTATTAGAGTACTCCTAATGGGGACTCAAATACCAACTCAAACTCAAAATTTGCCACAAACTCTCCTCCAATGGGGACTCAAATACGGTGGCAATTAACCATGGATGAACAGTGTGTGGCAAATTTGCCACACACTGTTCCTCAACTCAAATATTTTTTTTTTTGCTTTTCTTTTATCATTTTATCTATATTACACATATATTTATTTAATTATTTTATTATGTAATTTAATATTTAGATAAATGTAATATTATATATTGATATTAAATTTATTTATAACATTATATGATATAAAAATTAAATAATTATTGTATTTAAATAAAAATTTTATATATTGATATTGAATTTATTTATAACAATATGTAATTTATATTATTTACATTATCTTGTAATATTTTTAAATTTGCATTATGTTTTATTAGATGTGTAACTTTTCTATATTAATATGTAATGTGATGAATTATGTTATTGAATTTTGTGACTTATATCATTGAGTCGTTGTTATTTAATTTTTTTATTAAATATATTATATTTTTATTAATTTAATTCTAAATATTTAAATATGAATATTAAATTATAAAATTAATTATATGTAAATATTAATAAAATAAAAAATAAATTTTATTAAAATAAGAATATTCTAAAAGAATATTCCAGTTGAGTTAAGATTTGAGTTTTATGATTGGAGATGATTTTACTATTGGTGGCAAATTTAGTGACAAATAGATATATTTGAGTTTAAATTTGAGTCCAACCATTGAGAATGCTCTTAGGTATAAAAGGCTATCTAGAAAGCTCAGATCTGACCTATTTAACTAAATAGATTTTTACAAATGCATGAGCCTAGGTTATTTGTTAAATAGGCCGAGTCTAAATAGTTTTTTAGTAGGCCAGGCCGTAGACCCCTGTTGGGTAGTCTGACCTATTTTTATCCCTACTTCCTGAGGACGAATAGCTTACATGCTTTTATGTTTGGTTTAAATCGAAAATTAATTTTGAAATCTTTTCGAATCAGGCTTAATCTGAAGCATAATTAAGCATTTGAAATTATGTGAAATCTGTATATTCAAGTTTGGTGAATTTGTGATTCACTCAAATCCCTAAAAAGAAATAAAGTTTAATGAGATTAGAATTATGTCACTGTTTAATCCAAATGCCAAACAGCCTTCAATTAATTTACTGTTATGAATCTCAAATCAATTTTTAAATCTTCTATTGTTTGCAGTAAGCCTATGCCTAAAGTCGCTTGTCGGCGGTATTAAAATTGCAAGCATTTAGAATTTTACTGAAAAATATTTTTTACTCTTATTATTGCTGCTCAAATACTTCTACATATATTAATTACTCCCTCTGTCCCACAGGAATTTGCATACTTTCCTTATTGGGACGTTCCACACAAATTTGCACACCACCAAAAAATGAAACATTGATTTACGTGCACATTCACAAACCTTTACATATATTTACCCATATGCCACTACTTTATATATAAAACAATTTTCTTAAAAAATGTGCCATTCCGTAGGGTGCAAATTCCTACGGGACGGAGGGAGTATATGGTAAGATACATTATTACATGAAAGTTGATACTCCCAGCTCCTTCTCAAATTCAATGTCTTATTTACTATTTACACGAAATTTAATA
This sequence comes from Prunella vulgaris, assembly GCA_026898435.1. Taxonomy (NCBI): domain Eukaryota; kingdom Viridiplantae; phylum Streptophyta; class Magnoliopsida; order Lamiales; family Lamiaceae; genus Prunella; species Prunella vulgaris. The sequence continues at coordinate 32,946 of JAPKLY010001434.1, read as the reverse complement.
TAAGGGTTGTTTATTAGTTATTACCTAAGGTGGTAAAAAAAAATTGTGATATTATAAACTTTTCAACTTTATATTCGTTTCGTCCCATTATAAATTTCTTCATTTTTGTTTGTTTTACTATAAATTTTTCATTCTATTTTTTGATATAAAATAAAAATATTATATATTCATATATTTTATTTTTATTTGTGCATTTACCACTCATTTATTTTTAATACTCATATATTCTCTTCTCTCTCCATCACATCACATGTATTATACCTATATTTTATTTTTTCTTAATTTCTGTGTACAAAAATAAGAGAAAGTTTATACCAGGACGGGAGGATTAATAAAGTAAATTTTTTAATGTGTGCAATAACATGAACTGTAAGGGTAAATTGTACAAATGCTCCCATGAGAATTTGTGCTCATGAATTTGGTCAATTTTTAACAAAAATGGTCCCATTGAATTTTCTGTTAAAATTTATGAATTAATGTGAGACTAAAATCTGTTGAACACAAATTCTCATGGGACCATATGTGCAATTTATTTTAACTTGTGGGACTAAATATGCCAACAAAAAGACCAAAAAAGAATGTGAGACCAAATCTGCTGAGTACAAATTTTCATGGGACCAAAAGTGCAATTTACCCTGAACTATAACTATAATAGCATAGGAAGGATATAATTGTACATAAAAAAAAAATTATTTTATTATCATTTGTAGATATAGCAATTAATTAGTGAAGAATTTTTTTTTATAATATGTAGCGATCGAGTATATAGGATGAAAGGAGTATAACTTAACTATGAAGAGTGTTGTTTTTCACTGTAACACAATGCCACAGTAATTAATCGGCTATTACGATAGTAATATGGATCCAGGATCCAAGTCTATAGCTAAATGTCAAAAGCGCTCAGACCGGCTAAAATAGAAAGAAGAAATTGAGTTAGAGTTAGAGTTAGAGTTAGAGTTAGAGTTAGACTCGCTAAACAAACAAAAAAAAAAAATCGGTTCTCTCGTACGTACACTGGAAAAAATTATCCCTGTAGAATATAAATGAGCATTTATACAAAAACGAAATGAGAATACTAAGGTGAAAGATGCAAATGAGATTAGTAGCTCAATGATTTTTTATTAGGATAATAAGCTGGATCCAGAATCCAAATTAATAGTTGAGTGTCGAATGCTATCAAACCGGATAAAATGGAAAGAAGCATTTGCAGCAATGCTAGACTAGCTAAATAAAAAAAATTTGATTCTATCATACTTACACTCGAAAGTGCTATCCTTATAGGATATAAATAAGTATTCATACGAATAGGAAATGAGAAATAATAAGGTGAAAAGATACAAATCCAGATTAGTATCTCAAGAATTTTAGCAAAGATGTGATATTAATTTTGATCAAACATATTCTCCCGTTATGGATGAAATAGCACTCCGCATTTCGTCGATTACTACGCCCTTCCTCGTCTCTGGGTGCCTAGGTATCCACCGTAAGCCTTTCCTCGTTTGAACCTCGCCCTTATTGCCCTTATAAAAATCTTAATGTCCCTAGCAGTAAAATTAAATTGGAGAAAGTATAAGTAGGTTCACAAAATTGACGTTTTTGCAAACAGGTTCAAAATATTTGTACACTTATAACAAATTTATGCATTTGTTCAAACAAGATTTATATATATGTTCAAATATTTTGAACATATTTCCAAATACGATCACTTTTTAAATTTATTTATAAATGCTCAATTAAATTTAGAAATGCAGTTAATGGATGTTGTAGCTGCATATTTATACGGATCATTCGATATCAATATTTGTATAAAAATTCATGATGGATTTAAGATTCTCATATGTGTAATGATTAAAATCACAGTTTGTATAGTATAAAACTATAGAGGTCATTATATAGCTTATAACAATCTGGTTGAATGTGGTAAAAACAACTTAATGAGTTCCTCCTAAAGAATAAATATATAAACAATGAAGTTTTTCCTTGTGTGTTTATAAAAAAATCATTAAATGGTTTTTTTATCATCTCAGTTAATGTTGATGAATATAATTAGAACAAGTAAGTATATAGATTGTTAGTCACAAATGAGCTAAATAAGTATATAGGGGGGAATTCACCTATGATAAACTTTTTCGAGATTTCTAATAGTCCATAGTCAGCTAAACTGACAAGCAATTTTGAGTGCAGTCAATTATTACTTCAGGATAGGATTCAGGTAAGCTGCAGATCTAAGTGCTCTGTGAGGCTCCGTTTAGATAACTCATCTACTGACAGTTCTAAAGTTTATCAGTTGACAAACCTAAGTGCGGAAGTATGATCCCTGAAGTTATTCTACTTATTTTAGATTTATTGTATGAACTTGACTTTGTTTTTAAAGCTTGTGGTCAAGAGGTCAGTGCACCGATTCATTTAGAACTAGTAATTTCAATTATGAGAAGTCTATGTTGAATGCTCAGATGATATGGTAGTTAAGCAATGCAAAGAGCAAGATAAAGTGCCGAAGAGTTTAACGTGGTTTAGAGACTCAAACTCCTACATCCACGATCTTGTTTGAACAGGAAAATTCCTTAAATAGAAGTGTTCTTGTTTTCAATGTGCCAAAGTGCACTATGGTTCAGAGTTCCTCTATTGGAATACTGACCCCTAAGATTTAGTGTCACCTATAACAAACTAGATTTTGGGTGATTTGGTATTCTAAGATTCAATTATTCGTGATAATCCTTATAATGCTAAGGATTGAGTTATCACTTTAAGCTTAAGATATTCGATGAAGGATCTGAATACAGAATCAGACTCTAAGAAAAGAAACAATGGGAAAATTTATCTTCGTTCGAGTGCTTCTTGAATGCTTGAAATCTTGAGAGTCTTGCTTAATTTTTTACTTTAAAATTTCATGTAATCTTGTTTGAGTCAATGTCTTCTATATTTATAGGCAACTTTGAAAACTATCCGTTTGAGAGATAGCTCAACGAGTTCTATTTTTAGGAGTAGCAAACAGGAATATACTTTATGTGATCAATTCACCATGCTTATTAGGTGAAAAGATCTTCGATTACCAGATTTCTTTTTGTAGACTTTGGCAGGTAATGTGTCAAGTCCATACAATAAATGTCATCCTTTGATTAGTAAACATCCTCAAATTTTGGCATAAGTCTTAGATGCCTTCAGGCTTTAGAATTTTATCTCTTATGAAGTTCTCTTTCTTACTTTTCAATATCTGTTTGTCTGACTTGCATGCCTTTATAATAACGAAGTCCTTACTTGGCTCCTAATTTTCGTAATCTCAAATGCTCTTCGTAGCCTGAATCCTTCAAGGTCTAATGAGCTTCAATAAAAAACCTTTTAGGTTTCACTCTTTATCCTTACTAAGACTAATCAACTTAGATAGGTCAAGCTAGGTGATCAATTGTTTCTCATCTAGTTGTCCCTTAGCTAAGTTCCTGTAAAATAAAAGACCTGAAACCTAAACTGACAACAGTCAGTATCTTAAAGACTCAAGCAAATTCAGAGTTTTGGGATCAAATCAAAACAAGCATTATCCCAAAAGAGATTGAAGAAACTAGTTCAATCTTAAAGGTTGAATTTGAAATAAAAATCTTGGGTAAAACAAAGTATTGTCTTGACTTGCAGATCGTGCATCTCCTCCAAGGAGTTCCTATACTCCGATCAACCTATTTGAAGAATATGTTGGAAAGATTCTATACGGATAAATTGCATCCACTCTACACAATAATAGTTCGCTCCCTTGAAGTGGATAAGGACTTATTTAGTCCTAAGAAAGATACTAAAAATATACTAGGATCGGGAGTTCGTTACCTAAGCGTAATTGGTGAATTACTTTGTCTTGCAAACTGCACCAGATCGAATATTACTTTTGCAGTAAATTTATTTGCAAGATTTAATTTTCTCCTATAAGGAGACATTGAAATGGTGTGAAACACATTTTAAGATATCTTCAAGCTTTATAGAATCTTGATTTATATAGCCCAAGAAACCAAAATTAGACGTTAGTAGATTATGTAGATGTTGGTTATACGTCTGATCCTTATAATGTCAATTTTCAAATTGGTTATGTTTTTTCCTGTGGTAGTACCGTGATCTCATGGAGATCTATTAAATATTTTATGGTAACCTCCTTCGCAAATTACTCAGTCTCACAAAAATATATTTGGTTAAAGGCATTGTTAAAATACATTTATAATATGTGTGGCATTGCTATAATTTTTTTTTTCATTCACTATAATTGAATAATACACCCTCACGAAAAAATTGTTTTATCTATTTAAAAACTACAACAGAAATTCTAAAATACCCAAAAAAAATCAATTGCACACTTATCTTATTCATTCATTCCAAAACTATTTGCATACCCAAAAAAAAAAGGAACATTGGTTTGTACACATTCACAACTATATACATATATTTACTCATATATCACTAAAAATTAAAATTGCACTCAATTAAATAATGACACGTGTATACAAATTAAATAAATATCAACCTAAATTTACTATTTTAAATTAGAGAATATAAATGAATCAATTCTCGACTAAATGATCAAAATTGATATTTATTGTACACGGTACAAGTCATCAAAATCACAAATATTTTGGTACTCATATACGACAATAAATACTTAATTTGTTATATTTATTTGAGACCATAAATATCTCGTATAAATAAAAAAGAATGATGAAATCAATCAAGTTAAATTTAGTCGTTTCATTAATTCTATCAATTTATACGGCATCAGCGAATTGGATCGCGCCTCGTGTCACTGCTAAAGAAGAGAGATCTTCACCTTCAAACTCTATAAATAAGGGTCATTCTCATTCGTTCAACACGTCGTCCAGGGGAACGAACCTAGATGTACCAAGACAAATGAGCAACGAAAACGACGATAACTCAACAAACGAGGTTGAGATAAGAAGAATCCTGCAATTAGAATTGCAAAATCAAAATGTTTTTCGTCAAAAATAAGCATGAAAAGCATTTGATCCAAGATCAAAGGCCTAAATCCCTCCAATCAAACATTTCTCTTCAAAGAAGTTTTTGAAGATTCAAAGCGTTTTTCGCCATCTTCGTAGTGTTCTTCGTTAAAGCAATCATAAACACCATTTAATCCAAAATAAGGAGCTAAATCCCTCTAATCAGATGTTTTTCCTCGAATGAGTACTTGAAGACTCAAAGCATTCTTCATCAAACTTCAAACCGTTCTTTGTCAAGTTCTATTACAAACACTCGTCGATCTGAGATCAATGTCCAAGATCCCTCCGATCAAGTGTTTTTTCCAGTTAAAGCATATTTGTATATTCAAGGTGTTTTTCGTCAAATTCAAGAGCATTCATTTTCATTAAATCTTCAAGAATATCGTTTGATCCAAAATAAGACATTTTTGTCCTTAAATAAATGTTATCAAATCAAGTCAAAGCAAGCTCAAAGAGGAGAATCAGAGGATCAAGTTTAGTGAGAACCCATAAAACATTCAGACTCCATTTGGATGGATGAATTTGAAAAAAATGGATTTAAAAAAAAATACATGTAAAAAGAGATATATTTCAAATCACGAATTGTAAAATTGACGGGAGAGAAGGGAAAAAGTAGAAGAAAAATAAAGATGAAGAGGGTAAGGAGGGGAGATTTCACGAATGTCATGGTTTTGATGAGAATTTAGAATTCCTCTATTTTGAATATAAACTCAAATCTAAGTATTTGTAAATTCACCTAATTTACTTGGGAAAAGTGATAATTTGTGTGTAAAATCCATGGATTTTAAATCTATCCATCAAAATAGAGCCTCAGTGTGATCTGAATAAATTATATTGTATATCACTTTTGTGTTAATAAAATTCTTTTTACCAAATTGGTATTACAATTATTTTACTCAAAAAAGTGTTATTTTAATAAATATATTATTTTAAGTTTACAAATAATTTCGGAACGAAGTTTATTACAAGAAGGTGAGCTTATTCATCCCAACAACTAGAGTTCGAGGGTTTATTTTGAGTAAAAAAAGTAAAAAAAATATTTTTACTTTTTCCAAATAAGTAAACGAATTAGTATATATGTCTATAGACTCAACTCTAATATCACACAAAAAAAAAAAAAAAAAATTCAATGGGCTCATATTTACCTAAAGCCTGAAATTTAGTTAATGGAAACTTTGTGTTCGATTTCTTTCACATCATAAACAGTCTCCCCAATAAAAGGGAATACTCGAATACACATAATGAAAGCCCATCCACATACACACATAATGCTTCGAGTTCCTTTGGTCTATATTTTCCGCTGAAATGACAAGCCTACCCTACCTGCAGGAATAAAATAATACTCTCACCGTCCCAAAGCAATTTGCAACAAATGAGGAACACACAAATTAAGAAAAAAATATAATAAAAAAAAAAGTAGTGTTTTGAGGGTTAATTTGGTAAAATTTTATGTAAAAAGTGAAAAAATTAGTTGAATTGTGTGTAATGTGGACCCAAAAAGTGAAAAAGTAATGATATTTTGTGTAAATATGTAGATATTGTGAGGGTGAAGTTTATAAAATGGTTTCGTTTTTGGGTCTGCAAGTTTCTCTGAGACGTCCCGAAAAAGAAAATTTGCAAGTTCCTCTGGGACGAAGGGAGTAATAATATCTAAGGTACTCCAATTATATTAATTATATTTATAAGAGTTAATACCATTACTTGTAAAAATTAGTATTATTATAACTGCTGTATAATATACATAAAATGTATATATAATACATTTTTCTTCTTTTTTTTAAAAAAAAAAAAACTTTTATGGCTTCAAATTAATCGAAATTAAGCATAATTGTATTTTTCAATTAATCGAAACAATCCGATTTAACCTACTTAGATTTTAATAAACTTTTAATTAATATTTAATTTTTGTGTCACTTTATGAGAGACAAAATAGGAAGAAAACATTAAAATTTCAACATTAATATTTAATGTGTTTACTTAATCATAATTATGAAAATTATTTATCTAGTGATACTCATGGACGGAGTATTATTTAAAAGTAACACTTGGCACATTAGTTGTATCGTGGAGTTAGAATAATTTTGAGTCAATTTTAATTACAACCGACTTTTTTAATTATTTTTTTGTGTATCATAAAAAACGTTTGAAAAAGTTGAGATGAAAAATAGCATTTCATGTGATGTTAAGTGCTAATTGTATGTTGAAAAAGTATTAATAATATTGTTCAATTTACAAGGTATACTTTCTCTTATATTTTCTTATATATCAGTTTTAATTTGTAAATGGGTTGTATTTGGCTTATATTTTATTTAAATTACATTAAATTTTTTATCTTATTCAATTTTTTACATTAAGATTAATTTTTCTCTTATTATAATTACAACCGATTTTATTTAACTACACTGTATGCATATAAATTTTTTATCTTATTCACATTGGTTTCGGTCCTGATTATGTTTTCATATAAATATATAAAGATTCATTAACAAGGACTATAAATCATGTAGAAATGTGTTGTGATCAAGTTTTTGGAGGGAATTATTATTGGTTGAGATCAATGAAGAGGTGCAATTCTTTTATCTGAGTTGATGGATTTGACGATTCTTCACGTCACTATTTTCAAAGAGATGATACAGAATAAAGTGTTTCTAAAGAAATACACTACACTCTCCAAGATTATATTCACATTTTTACTATATACTCCCTCCGTCCACGATAAATGGTCCATGTTGCCTTAAACGGTCGTCCACAATAAATGGTCTACTTACCTAAAATGGAAAATTTACAATCATTATTTTCACTTTTTATATACATATACTCACTTTTACCCATCACATCAAATACTTTTTTAATAATTAAATATTTTTTTATACTAATACGCTTACTTTTACACATCAACATCAACTCTTCTTAATAACTGTGAATTGGCAAGGTAGTCCAATTTTTGTGGACGGAGGGAGTAATTTTTATATAAAATAGTAATAAAATATAAAAATAAATTTGAAATGAAGAGAATTGCATACTCTTGCGAGAAATTAAAATATAAAAAGATTGATACTCCTTCTCTGCAACTTATAAAGTAGAGGGACACAATATTAGGAAAAAAAAGTAGAATTAAATGGAAAAAATGCTTTTGAGGTGCAATTAGTAAAATTTTATATATAAAGTAAAGAAGTTAGTTGGATTGAGTGTACTATGTGTTCAAATTTTTTTTAAAAATAATAAAATTTTGTGTAAATGTGTAAAATTTTATGGATTGAGTGTACTATGTGTAAAATTTTTTTTTGACACATTATGGTATTCAATATAAAAGAAAAAAGAGGGGATCCACATCCCGGATCAAGGAAGGATTGCAAAGGCTAGATGGACCTCATTAAAAACTTCGTCGTAAACAATTAGATTGAGGAGAAAAAGAGTGCAACCATTCAATATAACTTCCAAAAGGCGAGACCCAGAAAACAAGGCCTGATAACAATTGGTCAACCCCAAAAAACAGGTGTAGTCAAAGTTATGAAATTCTAAAAGAATATACATTCAATGTGTCAAAACGAGAAACCGGCGAAAGCGAACTTTCAGTTCATAAATGGCCAGTAGAACCGATTCCTAAAGAGGATGAGTCGTGCTTCAGCGACTAAGAAAATCCCTTCTCCTCTTCCAATTGGTCCACCCAACTCTTTCTAGCAACCAAAGCCATGTCATATGATTTCGGTGCTAAATTGTCGATCACAAAATTAGAATTAGCACCCTCACATAAGGAAACAAAGGGCTGGCCACTCCCAACATTGTCAAACATGGAAGACTTGTCCTGTGTGGGGTCAAAACGACGTTGGTCGCCAGCCTGAGGAGATGAAAGAGGTCTGTCGGGTGGCTGAGAGTGTGAAGGGATAACACTGCGAAGGGCCTTCTTAATGGAGACGACAGTTGGAAGAGAGATATCAGGAAAGTGAAATTTGAAACCCGCACGAGAAGGTTTAACCTCCTCCCAGCTTGTGTCGTTAGAGTTGGGGTCAAGGGGAGCAAACACATTCCCTCTTGTGACCAAAGCCATATTTAGCTTCTCCGCAATATGGCCATGTTCTGCAGAGGCATGAACCTCCGCGACAGTCTTCTCGCCATTAATGTGTGATGTACGATTATTATCAAACTCCACATTATCTTGTTCAAGTTCCGAAGAACGCCTCTTCCGTTGCCTACTTCGGCTCCTACGCTTAGCCCCCTGAGGCTTGCTTAACATACCAGATTTAGTACAACGCAAAGTAGAGTGCCCAATCATGTTGCATTCCCTACAAAAATCCGGTAAATTCTCATAATGAAGCGTAGTGAACGCAAATTGGTTCACCCTTTTATACATAATTTTCTACTCTAGGTTATTCCGCAGATCCACCTCAATCAACAACCTTGCATAATGACCCATAGAGCGGTCCTTTGTGTTTTTATCCACCCTAACCAAGTTCCCAACAACAGCAGCCAGGGATTCCAAAATAGTTGCGTGCTAGTATTCAATCGGCAGATCCAAGAATCTTACTCATACCTATGTATAGGTTGTTTGAATTTTGTTTGGAGTAAAATATGGGACCCAATTTTGCAGCCAAAAATTGCCCGAATTAAGTTGCCAACTTCTCCGTTTATACACCCTGTTTTTATCCATCTCCAAATCAAACAATACCTTTAAGAACCCTTTACCCAAATGTATCAATTTAAAGCCTGCAGCAATACCCCAAACCGCCTTCAAGGCATTTGCCAAGTCCAGGCTGGAGAGCAATGGTTTGCCAGATTGTGTAAGCATTCGGCCAATCAAAGCATTATCAAACTCCTTGACACTCTATTGTAGGCCTGTTCATCGACCTCAACTATAAACGATTCACCTTGGAGTACCGATTTAGCTTAGTCAACACTACTCATGGGGCAGTTAGGCTTCAATGGAGGGGCAGGACATCCCATAACCACATGTACAAACATCTTCTGTATTCCACCATTTGTGATTGAAGGACCATAAGACGTAGCAGTTGGCGAGGCATGTCGCTTGGGCCTGAGATCTGCATCCAAATCCTTGGTGGATTCCGTCTGCGCCCGGGGAAAATTCGGAACGTTATGTCGGGCAGCAAAAAAATTAAGGTCCACGTCCATCAAAGAAGTCGATTGAATCTCAGCAGAAACCGCCACAGTTGCTTCAAGCGTCGCCCTATGCCTCGCAATACAATCTTGAATGGGTTTATCGGGAATCAAGAGAGGACCCCCGACTTCCGTCTGTGACTCATGTGTCGGATGGCAAGTACCATCCTCAATGTTTCCCCTGTCGACAGCCAAGGTATAGCCGCTCGATCGACAGTTTCTATTGTAAGCCCTAACATAATTAGAGAAACCAGAAAAAGGTATCCATAGCCTTGATTACATCGGTGTCTGGAGTACTGTGGGCATGAGACGTCACCGTAGACGTATCATCACTAGGATTTGAAGGTAGAACATCATGTTGCATATGGGAGGCCTGATAGAATTCACATAGTCTGTCTTTGAGAAAGGTTGGATGTAATGTTGAAGACATACTCGTAAGATTGCAATAAATTAAGCAAACAACAGAAACACAGATCAAGCGAATAACAAGGGATGATCACGAGGAATCCCAGAAATCACGATGAATCCTAAATCGCCCTACATGGTTCAAAACTAACATTGTAGAACCCTAGCTAGTAACAGATTCCATGATCGCCGGAGCATTCCTTTTTTAATTCAAATAAAAATATTTATGATTTTTTTTTAGTTTGCAAATTGTTATGTGAGTTAAAAAAAAGAGTCTGCAAGTTATTTATTGTAAGGCGGTTGAAATATATATATTGTAATTAGAAATGATAATAGATCCAAATTATTACTTCATTCATCCCTTTTTAGATTGCTCAAGCTCATAATGGGAAAGTTTATTTTTATTTTCTAATTACGTAAAATAGCAATAAACTAACTATGACCTCTAAATTAAGCCCTTACAAACATCTCTTACATGTCATGCTACTATATTTTCCAAAATGCGCCCTTAAATAATATTCTCATGTCCTACAGGAATTTGCACATTTTTTTTATTTGGATTATTATATGTAAAATCTATGCTGAGTTTGAATCCTAAAATTTCTAATTCTGATCCTGAAATCTGAGTATTAATCCTGAAATATGAAAGCTAAGAGTTTGATTATGATCCTGAGCCTGGTCATGGGTTTGATACTGAGCCTGAGTGCACTGATCTTGACTCACTTCCTGAGTGTCCTGATCTTGAAAGCACTTGATTACTGAAAGCTCGGTTATTTGAAGGCAAAGTCCTGAGTTACTTATCCTGAGCTGAATACACTTTTCTGAATCACTTAAAGTGAAGATGTTCTTTGTTCCATTTTGAAATGACGATTATGAAGTAAAGGTACATAATTAACTGAGACTGAGGAGAACGAAGACGACCTCAATCACAGTGGCTTAGTTGGTTATTTAAAGCAGTTGGAGGAATAATTCTGTTGGACCTTGATCAATTATTCTTGGCAGTTGCAACCGTTGGTTGGTTATGGATTGGGTACTTGATTAAGGAGTTATGCTTTATGTATATATATATATGTGTGTGTGTGTGTGTCTGTGTGTGTGTGTATTCGAACCAGAGACTTAGCTAGCTAGTGAGAAAGATTAAAGAATTGTATTCTGTAAACACTTCTTGATTAATTAGTGAAAGTGAGGAACCTCATCCTGTGGACGTAGATCAATTGATCGAACCACGTAAATCTTTTGTTGTTCATTTTACAATTTTGATTTTTTATTTTCAGCAATGGTGTTCATCTTGCTTTGAAGAAGCAATTCTTCATAGATTCGATTCTTGCTTGAATAGTTGAAGCTTAGAGTAAATTATTTCACGATAAGTGGCACTATCTGTGGGAAGAATCGACTGATTCAATCATCAATCATGGCATCTACCAAACTGGATTTTGAGAAATTCACTAGAGCAAATGATTT
>JAPKLY010001434.1:282-12911 GCA_026898435.1 Prunella vulgaris | reverse complement strand
TATATACTTTTTATTTTAACTAAGTGTTATATATATTTTATTATTATTATATTATGTAATTATACTAATCTATAATTATATATTTTAATTATGTAATACTTGTATATTTTGTTTTAATAAAATTATCATATATATATGTAATTATATATTTCTAAATATTAATTCAAATCATTATAAACATTAATTCCAATTATTCTATTAATTCAAAAGATTGATTCAAATTATCATTTTAATTTAAAAATTAAATAGTTTAAATCACACTAATAATTACTAGGTGTCTAATCATTCGAATAATTCAAAATATAGTATAAAATTATAGAACTTTACATGAAAATAATAAGAAAATGTAATTGAATTGTGTTAAATTTCTTTTTTTGTTATTCTATTTCTAAATTATAAAAGTGTCATTTCAAAATAATATAAAGTGCTAGTTTTAATTAGTTAAAAGTGTTAATTATAAAAATCATCAAGTAATATATGTTACTACAACGGTCATACACCATATATTATAGTACATTGTTTTATACAACACCATTTGATGAAAAATATAAAACATTTTACAACGCCGCTTTTATAGTGATATAAAACGGTTGCATACTCGTTTTCTTTCAGTAATTTATTCCTAAAAAACATTGATATACAATGTATATATACAACAGTTCAAAACTATCGTAATAACTTACTTTTTTACAATGCCGTATTTTGCGAATAGACAACGGTTTGATTACCGTTGTCTTTCAGTAATTTTTCTTGAAACAAAGATATACAACACGAATATACAACGATTCAAAAACCGTTGTAGTAACATACTCTTTAACAACGTCGCCTTTGTAGTATAGACAACAGTTTGATAACCGTTGTCTTTCAACAATTTTTTAAAAAATACAAATATACAACATAAATATACAACGGGTCAAAAACCGTTGTAGTAAAGTACCTATTGGGACAATCTGAGTATTTTGATTAGATCCCAAAACCCCTGATGAATTTGCCTAAGTACAGTTGTTCAGGATTATCTTGTTCAGGATTGTCTAGTTCAGGATAGTTAGGTTAGGAATTCAGTTCAGGGGGAACGTGCTGAAGACTGAAGAATATTAGAGTCGACCAAATTTACTGAAGTCTGAAGTGCAATCCATCCTGAAGAAGTCAAAGTCAGTCTTGCTGAAGATTGCCTGAACTAAAGCTGAAGAACGAAGCCTGGTGATCCGTACTGAAGACAATCCGGAAGTACCATTGGCTGATGTTTCTACTGAGTACACTAAGCATACTCAGGACAGAACTGAGTCAGTGAAGAGTAAGTGTAATCTATCAGGCTGTGAGGAATGCACATAAGACCTGACTTAGGCCTTGGTTATGTTTTCCTGAATCATGTAAGTCCAAAGTAAAAAGGTTACACATACTGGGCTGAATAACCTATCAGGTTGTGCTGAATGCACATAAGACCTGACTTGGGCATTGGTTCAGTTTACCTGAATAATGTAAGTCCAAAGCAAAAAGGTTATTTATGCTATGGGATAAAGAGACAAAGAGAATGTCAGTAAGACTCTGATAGAGACAAACATTCAGGCTGAGTTATTATTAAGAGACTCAGAGTATTGAATGTACGAGGAAGTAAAAATGTCAGAAGGTAAACTAGCCGTTTGTATTGAGAGCCAATGATCTTTCGACACGCATATACGGAGTCTGCACAGTAGTTAATGCAGCATTTAATGCGTCTCAGGTTTGCAGGCGGGGGGACAAAATTGCCAGATTAAGCATGGCGATTAGGTCAAAAGTACATCTAGCCTGCAACCACCCTAAAATAGGAAAGATTTGTGTAGATCTCCTCCACCGGATCTATTTTGAATCTTGACTATAAATACAGAGAGCCTTGTACCCATTCAAGGCTAACGGGAAATTTCTAAGCGAAAGCTCTCAAGAATCCAAGCACTCAAAGCATACTTTGAACAACACTCTGCAATTAAATTTCCCTAGTGTTGCAGTAGGATTCACTCTGTATTTGCTTAGATCGATAACTCTAATATCAAGCATTGTTTTGTATTGCTAGAGCTATCTTAGTTGGAAACCAAGAATACCAAACCACTCAGGGTGTGAGATTGGTTGGTTAGAAGGACTGGGATTTGTAAAACGCCCAGGGGTCAATTCCTAAGAGAGGAAGTTTGCTATTCGTGTCCCTTGGCACGTAAAAACCAAGTACCTATCCTCAGGGTTTTGAGAATAGCTTCCTGTTAAATCAGGTCGTGGATGTAGGAGTTGGTTATCTCCGAACCACGTTAAAAAGACCCTTGTGTGCTGATTTACATTCTTGTTCAGGATCATAACTGTCATCATATTAAACTGAACATTCTGCATTATTCTTATATTCAGGACCGAATCAATCATCCTGAATCTTAATACTGTGCACTCAGCCTTAACCACCAGTTTACTAAGCAAACTCAGAGAAAATGTTTTCAGAAACTAAAACGAGTAGAAACTAAGGGCTCACCTTCCGCACGCACTCTAGCTTACTGAGATAGTAGTCCAACTGACTAGCTTCCGAGCGGTCAGTAGGTTTGTTATCTCTACTGAGCTTCTGAGCACTTTACTCACACTCAATTTATCTGACTCGTTACTGAATTGTCCCTGGTGCCCCTGTGAACCTTCAGCTTACTGAGTAATTCAGGAAATCCTGACTGAGCGTGTTAGAGCATTTTTCTGAGTCTTTCAGAAAAATTTGACATCAGTATATTCCCCCATACACTGAATATACTCGTTTCGGGACCAACAAGTGGTATCAGAGCAGTGGTCATCTGAACAGATCTATTTCTGAAAACTTGCATACATGGCATCCGATTCTAAGAGCCTTGAAGTCAGTCTTCCTGAATTTTCTATTGATAACTATGACTATTGGAAATTCTTGGTACTCGCACATCTCTACTCCATCCATGATCAGATGTCATTGGTGATTGAGCAAGGTCCGATCAAATTCATGAGGAATCTTCAGACGACCTGGCCCGTTGCTGGTAATGTTCCTGTTCCAGGCACCGGAGATGAAGAAGTGGAGAGGTCCGCACTTAATCCTGACCAGATTAAGCAAATCGGACTGGATAATGTTTCTAAGAACATTATACTCCACACCATTTTTTACGAGAATTTGGTCAGGCTCATGCACCTGAGGACAGCAAAGGAGATCTGGGATGCTTTGAGGGAGATGAGTGAGGGATCAGAGAAGATCAAGGAGAACAAGAGAGATCTTGCGATCAGGAAGTTTGAGGCCTTCCGGATGTTAGAGGGAGAGTCCATCGATCAGATGGAAGCTCGATTCATTAAGATGATGAACGAGCTAGCAACCCTTGGGAAGGAGTTTCCCAAGAGGGAGGTGTCTTCTAAAATCCTGAACTGTCTCCCTGAAAGATGGGACACAGGAGTGATCTTGCTGAAGAACACTCAGGATCTCACCAACATTACTCACTCTCACCTATTCTCAGAGCTTAAGGCTCTGGAATTCGACCTCGATAAGAGGAAGAAGAAGGGTGTTGTCAGTGAGGAAGTCAGTGAGGAGAAGACTCCTAAAAAGGAGAAGAGCGTGGCTCTTAAAGCTACTCCTGAGCCTGAGGCTGGATCTGGCTCTAAATCTCTGAAGGACATGAACAAGGATAAGCTGGCCTTGGAATACAGCCTGAAAGCGCGGCGTTTCGAGAAACTGAACTCTGATTAGGAAGGTATAAGAAATTTTATACTGACACCCGTGATCGCAGGTACTCCAGCCCCAGGAGATCGAGCCCCCGGAGGGAAGAAAGGAGGGGTTCAGATTCCAGGAGAGATCGTGATGAGCCTGAGCGGCGCAGAGATGAGAAGAGGAGAGATGATGAGCCCAGAAGATCCAGCTCCAAACCTGAACGATCATCAGGGAGCAGGAGGGAGTCATCAGATAAAAGGTACACTGACAAGAAGTTTGCTTCTGATGTAGATCAGTGCTACCACTGCAAGAAGACCGGACATTATCCGTATGATTGTCCGGAGCTCAGTGCTGGTGAGCGAGAGGATCGGAGAGCCAAGAGAGAGCTCAGGGCATCAGACCGGAGAGCTATGCTTGCTGAGGATTCCTCAGATTCAGATGGCACAGGACGCCGGTCCCCTGAACTCTTCTCCGATGAGGAGTATGATGACCTCTGCCTGATGGCAGATGATGAGGTATGTTCTTCTGCCTCTTCTCCTGATCACGCACCTGAGTTTAGCTCAGACTCAGCAGGAGAACTCGACCTTCATCTCGCTCTAGAGCAATTGATGGTTGACTTCTCAAGGCTGTAGGAGACTCATACTCACACAGTGGATGTGAATGCACAGCTGAGTGGGGAAAATGATCGGTTAACTGAGTCTCTCAGAGTGAGAGATACTGAGGAAGCCCTCAGATTAGTACATCTTCAGGAAGAGTTACTTCATGCTCGGAATAAGTATGATGGAGCTCCACGGAGGTGGAAAGACTGAAAGGTGTAATCAGCTCGCTGATTAAGACTCATGACACTGATCTGTTCCTAGCTTAAGAACAACTGATGATTGAGCGAATCGCTCTAAGAGTGATGTTCAAAACTGAGTGGCAAGCTCGCCTTTGTGCTGAGCAAACTGCTTGGGATCTTGAGCTGATCTCAAAAGAGAAAGCTCACGAAGAGTTGGTGCTTCAATACACCACTGAAATTGAGGCCCTAAAAGAAACAAATGGGCATCTTGAGGATAAGCTGAAGAAGTTACACACATCTACCCATGTGGTTGATGAGTTAACAAGTTTCTCTCAGCTGGCCGATGGTGCTAAAGCTGGGTTAGGCTATGATGCCTCAAAAGACCCAAAGGGAAAGAAGAAGAGAAGTGTTTCAGGGAGCAACTCTCAGAAAAAGTTTGTCCCTGCCCAAATTGACAACAAGAGCCCAAGTGTTGCTCGTCGGGATAAAGGCAAAGGGAAGGAGAAAATGCCTGCTGAACCTGTCAGGCAAAGGACTGAGGAACCAAGGCCAAAACCTAAGGGAAAGTCCAAGGCTCCTCATCCTGAGTCGAGAAAGATAGACCAAGGGAACTCCAAGGCTCAGCCCAGGAATCCTCGGGCTGGAAAGAATTCCGCCCCTAGCACTTCTCAGGCTCAGCCTAGCATTGCTCAGGGTGGAAGGAACTCTGGTCAGAGGAGGCCTCAGGCAAGGTCAAGGACTACTGAGGTCCAGACTCCTCAGGCAGGGCACAGAGCCCATCAGGAGCGTCCCAATCCTCAAAGGAGAAGGGCAACGGAGACCTGACTCCGATGACACTCTGGCCAGACCTCAAGTGCCAATAGGTCAGGCCCGAGCTGCTCCTTCTCGGGATCAAACTCAGCCCAATGCACCCAGGCCAAAGAGGAACAGGAGGCCCGCCCCCAGGAATCAATCCAGGGCTCCTGAGACTCATGCCAACACTCATACACCCTCAACTTCCTAGGTACACAGGAAGAAGAGGACAGTGTATGTTGATGTTTCTGGGAGACAGGTTTACACTTCTGATGCTATCAGAATTGTCAAACAAATCTGGATCCCGAAGGGTATGGCTAGGGGTGGGAATAGGCCAGGCCAGGCAAGGCCTCTCACAAAAAAGCCTGGGCCTGGTTCACTATTAATGGGCCTGAGCCTGGCCTGTTATCTATGAAAGACTTTTTAGTAGGCTCGGCCAGGGCCTTTTTAGCAAATAGACCAGGCCTGAAAGCCTTTTAAAGGCCTACCTAATAAAAAAAATTCATAACCTTTTATTCATTATTGAAAATTTCAAAACTATATCTATAAAATTAACAAATATCTCAATAACACCAATAATAATATTAAATATTTTATCAAATCACAAATAACATCGTTAATGCTTACATCAACTCACTAAAAAAATAATAACAAAACCATAAAGTAGTTCAAAAAATCAATACATAAATGATAAATATTCTTTCCAATTTTCTTCACCTACTTATAAAGAAAATTAAAATCACAAAAAAAAAATATTCGTTCATATTTTCTTCAACTTACCACCTTCTGTGGCCAATGACCAGGTTCCATTAGAGCATCCATATATTAATTAATAATAAAAATGATAAATTATATCTTATAAATTAATATCTTAATTATATATTTATATATAATATTAAATAGGACGGCCTGTTGGACTTAAAAAGCTTTTAAAATAGCTCGGGCCTGACCTATTTAACTAAATAGGCTTTTGAAAACGCCTGAACCTGGCCTATTTATTAAATAGGCCGGACCTAACAAGGCTTTTAGTAGGCCGGGCCGTAGGCCGGGCCGTAGGCCCCTGTCGGGTAGCCTGGCCTATTCCCACCCCTAGGTATGGCTGACTCTGTAGGACCCAATACGAGATGGGTACCTGAGGCCTGATTCTTTTCAGGTCGCTGCGGGCTACAAGAAGAGAAAGGAGGATCTAATGAAGGACTGGTACATGGACTCAGGGTGTTCCAGGCACATGACCGGATTTCGTGATCTCCTTCAGGATTATGTAGCTTAGGAAGGCCCGCAGGTAACCTTTGGTGATAACTCTAAGGGTTTCACCAGGGGATTCGGTCAGTCAGTTTTGTGACCGTGGATATAGTGTAGAGTTCTCATCTAACATATGTCTCGTTAAGGACAAATCTACACTGCAGGTTCTGATTACAGGTGTCAGGAGGGGCAATGTCTAGTTTGCTGACTTCAAGAGCAGCCCTCCTGAAACTTGTTTGGTCGCTAAGAGCTTCTTTGAGCTCAGTTGGCTCTGGCATAAACACCTGAGTCACTTAAACTTCAAGATTATTAACAAAATCTCTCGACTTTCTCTTGTAGAGGGTCTACCTAATGAAGTTTTTAGCAAAGACCACGTGTACGGAGCATGTCAGGAAGGCAAGCAAACCAAAGCCTCATTCAAAGAGAAAGAAGCCTTCTCAACTGACAGAGTACTTCAGCTCCTGCACATGGATCTCTTTGGTCCAATCACTCCTGTCAGCATGAATGGTAGGAAATATACCCTTGTTGTTGTTGATGATTATTCCAGGTACACCTGGGTTATTTTCTTGCTGAACAAGAAGGAGACTCAGGTCAAGCTTCCAGAGTTACTCAAGCAATTGAGTACTGAACAGGGTCAGAGCATAGTCAGGATCCGATCAGATCGGGGAACAGAGTTTATAAACTCTATTATAACTGACTTTTGTACTAACCATGGTATAGCTCATGAGACTTCTGCAGCCAGGACCCCACAGCAGAATGGGGTAGCTGAAAGAAGGAATCGCACCCTGAAGGAAGCTGTCAGGACCATGTTGGCTGAGTCAGGACTGCCCAAGAAATACTGGGCTGAAGCAATCAATACTGCTTGCTACACTCAGAACCGATCTATGCTGAACAAACAACATGCTCAGACACCTTATGAAACTTGGAACAAAAGAAAGCCTCGTATCTCTTATTTCCATATCTTTGGGTGTAAGTGTTTCATCCTGAACAATGGGAAAGACCAGCTGAAAGCCTTTGATAGCAAATCTGATGAGGGAGTTTTCTTAGGATACTCCTCAGTCAGTAAAGCTTTCAGGGTGTATAACTGTCGGACCCTTTGTGTGGAGGAAACACCTCATGTTGTGTTTGATGAGACTGCATCAGTGCGTAGAAAATAGGTTCAGAGTCCTGACACTGAGGGGGTTACCAAGAGAGTAACAAGACTGAGCCTGAAAAATCCTGAATTCAAGATCAAACTTGTCAGTACTCCCAAAGGAAGGGATGATGATGATGAAGATCAGGATGAACCTCAGGCCAACCCTCAGCAAGCCCCAGCCTCGGAGAATGTTGAGTCTCAAATGGAAGGACAGACTCAACCTGAGGTACGTACTGTCGGTGATGATGCATCTGCACCTGAGACAGTTACTGAGTCCAACTCTGTAGGGGGAAACAATGTCTCTGATATTGGCCAACCCTCAGGAAATGACTCAGTATCCCCTGTTCTTGCTCGTTCTCCTTCTTTGCCTGTTATTATCGAGACTAATGTTTCAGGATCAGGCGAGGGGACGTCAGCAGCTCCCAGTGCTCCGGTCAGCAGGAGGACATGGCTAGATTATCACTCATTGGCTGACATCATTGGTGATGTAAATGAGGGGGTCAGGACGAGGTTGTCCTTTGGCGAGAGCACTATGTTTTGTTGTCTCCTGAGTGATCAGGAACCTAAAAGCATAGAAGAAGCTCTTGCTGACCCCAACTGGATCCTAGCCATGCAGGATGAACTCAATCAGTTTGAGCGGAATCAGGTTTGGGAGTTAGTTGAGAGACCTAGGCGTCAACATGTTATTGGCACCAAGTGGGTCTTCAAGAACAAAAGGGATGAGAAGAATGTTGTTGTCAGAAATAAGGTCAGACTAGTGGCAAAGGGTTACTCTCAGGCCGAGGGAATCGATTATGATGAGACCTTTGCTCCAGTCGCAAGGTTAGAGGCAATCAGGCTGTTTTTGGCATATGCAACATTCAAGAAGTTCAAGGTGTATCAGATGGATGTGAAGAGTGCCTTTCTGAATGGTGTACTGAACGGGGAGGTTTATGTTGAGCAACCTCCAGGGTTTGAAGTTGGGAATAAAGTATATCACCTGAAGAAAGCTCTTTATGGTCTGAAGCAAGCTCCGAGAGCTTGGTATGATACACTTTCCCAATTCCTAATAGACCACGGGTTCGTGAAAGGAACAGTGGACAGGACCCTCTTCCGGATATCCGAAGGGGAGGACATTCTCTTGGTCCAGATTTATGTGGATGACATAATATTTGGATCTCCTAATCTGAAGCTTTGTGAGAAATTCTCCAAGCTGATGACTGGGAAATTTGAGATGTCAATGATGGGAGAAATGAACTTCTTTCTGGGTCTCCAAGTCAGAAAATCTGACTCCGGAATTTTCATAAATCAGTCTAAGTATGCAAGGGACTTGATTCAGAAATTCGGAGTTCAGTCCAGCAAAGTCTCACGTATTCCCATGAACACAAATGAGAAGCTGGATCCTGACAAAGAAGGAGTCTCAGTAGATCAGACTGAATATAGGGCACTTATAGGATCCTTGTTGTATCTGACTGCTAGTCGTCCTGACATCACTTATGCAGTCGAAGTTTGTGCAAGGTATCAGTCTGATCCGAAGAAGAGTCATCTAGAGAGTGCCAAAAAGATATTGAAATACCTGAAGGGTACAGTCAATTTAGGACTTTGGTATCCCTCAGATGACAACCTAGAACTGACTGGCTATTCAGATGCAGATTATGGAGGCTGTAGGCTTGACAGTAAATCAACTACAGGCACATGTCAGTTTCTAGGGAGTAAACTGATATCTTGGTTTTCTAAGAAGCAAACCAGTGTTGCAACGTCTACTACTGAGGCTGAGTATATGGCGGCAGACAGCTGTTGTTCCCAAATCCTTTGGTTGAAGCAACAACTGAGAGACTACCAAATAGAGGCCACTGAAGTCCCAATTTATTGTGACAATAATAGTGCCATTGCCATATCCCAAAACCCAGTCTAACACACAAGGTGTAAGCATGTAGACATCAGGCATCACTTTATCAGAGATCATGTTAAGAAGAAGGACATCAGGATGGAGAGAGTCCCTACAGATAAACAGAGAGCTGACATTCTGACTAAGGCTTTGCCTAAAACCAAGTTTGTTGAGTTATCAGTAGAGTTAGGACTCCTTGACCCAGGCTTAGGAGATTCGATCTGAATCTCTAATCATAATGCACAAGGTCAGGGGGAATGACTAACTAGGACTCAGGATGAAGGAATCTCAGAGAGAATGTGAATGGTTGTAGGGGGAACATTCAGTATGAAAAGGATGATCAGTATAGACTGACTAAGTTTCAGGACACTGAATTCAGGGTTTGTCACCCTGATAGGTCACATGTGGTATCAGTCAGAATATAAATCTGACTGACTGGTATGTTTCCTGATTTATTTTTTAGTCATCATATCTTGCTTGCATCATCCTTGATACTGTTTGCCGTATTGTCAAATCAAATTATTTTATCATTTAATCCCAGCCGTTCATTTAATATTCAGTTATTATTTAATGTAAATTATTTGAATTAAATACGGACATGCACACAGTGGGCGGGAACAGTTTTTGATAAAGTTTTGAATCATTACTGTTGAAAATCGAAGAGGCTCTGCATCCATGCATCTTGCGTTTTAATCTTAACCTTTGAATCTCATAAGTCATTAGTTTCTGAGCCGTCTGATTAAAACTGGATTTTAGTATAAATAAGGGATGTTTTTGTCATTGCGACCTTTACGCACTCAAATCTTTTCTTGTTATATTTCTCTCTGCAATCCGGCTTTCTTCATATTTTCAAATCTTCATCATGGCATCACCCTCTGCAGATACGTTCTTTGGAAATCTTTTCCATCTTAGGAATGATATTTGTTGGGAACCCGTTGGTGATTTTACCTCAAATCAGCCAGATATTGTTCCTGTAAAGGAGTTATTTGAGGAGGCCGGACTGCTGCGATTCATCTCCGCCAAGCCTCAAAGGCTACACCCTCGACTTGTTGCTGTCTTTTACCTGAAGATGGCGCAGAACAAGGACACTCTGGAATGGGAGACGTGCATCCCGTTAACTTCCGTTGTGAAAAGGAAAGATGGTGAAGACGAGATGATCAGGAAGTGGGTCACTGTTATTATCAGGCAGAAAATCAAGGAAGTCTTTAACTTGCCCAGTACTGGACAAAGCCCAGTAGAATATGGAATTGGAGATGAGAAGGACTATGTTCAATCACTCTGTGATGAAGACGTAGTTCTGGAATCTGGGTTGAACAAATCCGTTCTGAGGATTTCTTATCGTCACTTCTTCGACCTAACAAGTCAGGGAGTGATGGGGATCGCTGGAGGACTGGAACAGATCTCCAAGCCGAAGCTCTACACCATGATGGCTATCAAGGATGCTTCTATGGCTATTTTTAACTGGGAGGATTATTTCCTTCAATTACTGATAGCTGAAATCAGTAAAATCAAGTACTCGCCAGAGGGTTAGGCGACGTTTGAAACAAAGATGCACTTCGGCACGAAGATTTCTCTGATGCTGGAAACTTTGGAACTCGGAAAGGTTGACCTGGCTCAATCCATCGAGCTCATTCCAAAGATCGACCTCTTCAGAAACTACTCCAGTGACTCTGGTACTCAGAAGAAGAGAAGCAGGATAGGGAAAAAGGGTCAAGCGAGCAAGGCTCAGGCGACCACAGGCACAAAGGCTCAGGCGAGCACGACTCAGGGAGTCAAGGCTCAGGCGAGCAAGCCTGCTGGAGTCAAGGTTTCAAAGCTAGCGGAGGACAAGCCCAAATCTTCCAACCTCAAGCAGTAGACTCTAAAAATCATATACCCTGGATCAGGAGGATCCAAGAAAGCTGCGGAGGAGAAGGAGACTCAGCAAGCTATTCCGGAGGGGGAATCGACTCATACTGCTCTTGCGGTTGCCCCCATCTCTGCCATTCCAGAAATGGTACCCTCAGATCCAGCGCCATTCATATTCGAGCAAGATGCGGCGACTGATCAAATACTGCAGGTAGTGACTTCAGTTCAAGGTGAAGAGGTCAGATCAGATGAGAGTCTTGGGGAACTCGCTCAGGGGGAACCCATTGCTGATGTAGAAACTGTTGAAGGCGGCAAGGGAGAAGAAATAAGGTTGGAGAAGGAGACTGAAGTTGTTCAGGCTGATGTCCCATGACCATTCCCCACGCCTGATGAAAACACATTGCCTGACTTTGAGATAGTGGCAAGGGGAACGGCTGTGGAGATGGTGGAGAAGAGGTTTCCTGACCTCTCAGATGCTCAAAAGGAGGTGGTTGTGCAACTTCGTACTTACGCCATGATCAGGAATGCCACTTGGCCTGAACTAAGTCAGCTTGGAGAATCGAGAGGATGGGATAAAATGGTTGAATCTGAAGCTGCTCTTTTCTATCACTTTGAGGTAAATTCTTTACATCACTTGATCAAAATGGTAGACTTTATCAAAACTGTCTGCCACATATATCCTGAGCCCGAGCAAGAAAGAGTAGAGAAGGAGAAGGAAGTTGAGATGGAAGTGGTTGTGATTGCTGATGAAATTCAGCAAGGTGGGACTGAAGGAGTCAGTGCACCGGCCGATGACGCACCCCTTGGACCCGGGGCTGCTGAGGCTTCAGGAGAGGGTTCACTTGCTCTCATCCGTTCTCCCGATAAAAGTAATCAGAAGAAAGGGAAAAGGGCATGGCAGCGGGATATGAAATCCATCCGCCGCCAACTCACAACCCAAAATAAGAAAATCTGTTGCAACAGTCGAGCTGCTGGCCTGATCAATCAACGATTGGGGGCAGTCAACCGGGATCACCACGAGATGATCAAAGCTTTTGCCATTGCCGAAGATGTTCTTGTTCTGACTGAGTCAGATCACTCAGTTCGGGTCGAAGCAGTAAGTCAGCTAGCAAAGCAGACAGCTGAAAGCTGCAACAAGATGGTTGTAAGCCTGCGAGTTGAACAGGATGCGAAGATGAACACATTCCTTGATCAACAACTGAATGCAAGGGTTGATCAGCTGGTGGATGATAAGCTTGCCAAGCTGAAAGTAGATCTGAAGGCTGAATTACTGGGTGAGATGTCAGAGTAAGAGAAGTAGGAAATCCGG
>JAPKLY010001433.1:0-44794 GCA_026898435.1 Prunella vulgaris | reverse complement strand
TCATCACCGACAGTACGTACCTCAGGTTGAGTCTGTCCTTACGTCTGAGACTCAACGTTTTCTGAGGCAGGGGCTTGCTGAGGGTTGGCCTGAAGTCCCTTGGGAGCACTGACAAGTTTGATCTTGAATTCAGGATTCTTCAGACTCAGTCTTGTTACCCTTTTGGTAATTCCCTCAGTGTCAGGACTTAGAACCTGTTTCCTATGCACTGATGCAGTCTCATCAAACACAACATGAGGTGTTTCCTCCACATAAAGGGTCCGACAGTTATACACCCTGAAAGCTTTACTGACTGAGGAGTATCCTAAGAAAATTCCCTCATCAGATTTGCTATCAAAGGCTTTCAGCTGGTCTTTCCCATTGTTCTGGATGAAACACTTACATCCAAAAATATGGAAATAAGAGATGCGAGGCTTTCTCTTGTTCCAAGTTTCATAGGGTGTCTGAGCATGTTGTTTGTTCAGTATAGATCGGTTCTGAGTGTAGCAAGCAGTGTTGATTGCTTCAGCCCAGTACTTCTTGGGCAGTCCTGATTCAGCCAACATGGTCCTAGCAGCTTCCTTCAGGGTTCGATTCCTTCTTTCAGCTACCCCATTCTGCTGAGGGGTCCTGGCTGCAGAAGTCTCATGAGCTATACCATGGTTAGTACAAAAGTCAGTTATAATAGAGTTTATAAACTCAGTTCCTCGATCTGATCGGATCCTGACTATGCTCTGACCCTGTTCAGTACTCAATTGCTTGAGTAACTCTGGAAGCTTGACCTGAGTCTCCTTTTTGTTCAGCAAGAAAATAATCCATGTGTACCTGGAATAATCATCAACAACAACAAGGGTATATTTCCTACCATTTATGCTGACAGGAGTTACTGGACCAAAGAGATCCATGTGCAGGAGCTGAAGAACTCTGTCAGTGGAGAAGGTTTCCTTCACTTTGAATGAGGCTTTGGTTTGCTTGCCTTCCTGACATGCTCCGCACACGTGGTCTTTGCTAAAAACTTCATTAGGCAGACCATCTACAAGAGAGAGTCTAGAAATTTTGTTAATAATCTTGAAGTTTAAGTAACTCAGACGTTTATGCCAAAGCCAACTGAGCTCAGAGGAGCTCTTAGCGACCAGACAGGTTTCAGGAGGGCTGCTCTTGAAGTCAGCAAAATATACATTGCCCCTCCTGACACCTGTAATCAGAACCTGTAGTGTAGATTTGTCCTTCACAAGACACATGTTAGATGTAAATTCTACACTATATCCTCGGTCACAGAACTGACTAACCTAGAGTAAGTTATGTCTCAGTCCCTCAACATATGATACATTTAGTACACGGACAGAGTTAATAACAAGGGTTCCGAATCCTCTGGTGAAACCCTTAGAGTTATCACCAAAGGTTACCTGCGGGCCTTCTTGAGCTACATAATCCTGAAGGTGATCACGAAATCCGATCATGTGCCTGGAACATCCTGAGTCCAAGTACCAGTCCTTCATCAGATCCTCCTTCCTCTTCTTGTAGCCCGCAGTGACCTGAAAAGAATCAGGCCTCAGGTACCCATCTCGTATTGGGTCCTACTGAGTCAGCCATACCCTTCGGGATCCAGAATTGTTTAACAATTCTAATAGCATCAGAAGCGTAAACCTGTTTCCCTGAAATATCAACATACACAGTTCTCTTCTTCCTTTGTGCCTGGGAAGTTGAGGGTGTATGGGTGTCAGCCTGAGATACAGGAGCCCTATATTGATTTCTGGGGGTGGGCCTCCTGTTCCTTCTTGGCCTGGGTGCATTGGGCTGAGTTTGATCCCTAGAAGGAGCAGCTCAGGCCTGACCTTTTTGCACTTGAGGTCTAGCCTGAGTGTTTCTGGAGTCAGGTCTCCTTTGCCTTTCAGAGGCCACCTGGTTTGTCCTTCTCCTTTGAGGATTAGGACCCTCCTGATGGGCTCTGTGCCCTGTCTGAGAAATCTGGACCTCAGTAGTCCTTGGCCTTGCCTGAGGCCTCCTCTGTCCTGAGTTTCTTCTGCTCTGAACATTTCTAGGCTGGGCCTGAGAAGTGCTGGGAGCAGAATTTTTCCCAGATTGAGGATTCCTAGGCTGAGCCATGGATTTCCCTTGATCTGTCTTCCCTGACTCAGGATGACGAGCCTTGGCCTTTCCCTTAGGTTTTGGCCTAGAATCCTCAGTCCTTTGCCTGACAGGTTCAGCAGGCATTTTCTCCTTCCCTTTGCCTTTATTCTGATGAGCAACACTTGAGCTCTTGTCATCAGTTAGGGCAGGGACAAACTTCTTCTGAGAGTTGCTCCCTGAAGCACCTCTCTTCTTCTTACCCTTTGGGTCTTTTGAGGCATCATAGCCTAACCCAGCTTTAGCACCATTAGTCAGCTGAGAGAAACTTATCAACTCATCAACCACTTGGGTAGATGTGTATAACTTCTTCAGCTTAACTTCAAGATGCCCATTTCTTTCTTTCAGGGCCTCAATTTCTGTGGTGTATTGAAGCACCAACTCTTCATGAGCTTTCTCCTTTGAGATTAGCTCAAGATCCCAAGCAATTTGCTCAGCACAAATGCGAGCTTGCCACTCAGTTTCGAACATCACTCTCAGAGCAATTCGCTCAATCATCAGTTGTTTCTGAGCAAGGAACAGATCCGTGTCACGAGTCTCAATCAGCGAGCTGATTACACCCTTTAGTCTCTCTACCTCCAGTGGAGCTTCATCATGCTTGTTCCGAGCATGAAGTAGCTCTTCCTGAAGATGTACTAATCTGAGGGCTTCTTCAGTATCTCTTACTCTGAGAGACTCAGTTAACCGATCGTTCTCCTCACTCAGATGTGCATTCACATCCAATGTGTGAGTATGAGTCTCTCAGCCTTGAGAAGTCAACCATCAATTGCTCTAGGGCGAGCTGAAGGTCGAGTTCTCCTGCTGAATCTGAGCTAAGTCAGGTGCGTGATCAGGAGAAGAGGCAGAAGAACATACCTCGTCATCTGCCATCAGGCAGAGGTCATCATACTCTTCATCGGAGAAGAGTTCAGGGGACCGGCGTCCTGGGCCATCTGATTCTGAGGAATCCTCAGCAAGCAACGCTCTCCGGTCTGATGCCCTAAGCTCTCTCTTGGCTCTCCGATCTTCTCGCTCACGAGCACTGAGCTCCGGACAATCATACTGATAGTGTCCGATCTTTTTGCAGTGGTGGCACTGATCTACATCAGAAGCAAACTTCTTGTCAGTGTACCTTTTATCAGATGACTCCCTCCTGCTCCCTGTTGATCGTTCAGGTTTGGAGCTAGATCTTCTGGGCTCATCATCTCTCCTCTTCTCATCTCTTCGTCGCTCAGGCTCGTTGCGATCCCTCCTGGAATCTGAACCCCTCCTTTCTTCTCTTCGGGGGCTAGATCTCCTGGGGCTGGAGTACCTGCGATCACGGGTGTCAGTATAAAATTTCTTATACCTTCCGAATCGAGAGTTCAGTTTCTCAAATCGCCGTGCTATCAGGCTGTACTCCAAGGCAAGCTCATCTTTGTTCATGTCCTTCAGAGACTTGGGCCAGATCCAGCCTCAGGCTCAGGAGTAGCTTTAAGAGCCACGCTCTTTTCTTTTTCAGGAGTCTTCTCCTCACTGACAACACCCTTCTTCTTCCTCTTATCGAGGTCGAATTCCAGAGCCTTTAACTCTGAGAATAGGTGAGAGTAAGGAATGTTTGTAAGGTCCTGAGTATTCTTTAGAAAGATTACTCCTGTGTCCCATCTTTCAGGGAGACAATTTAGAATTTTACAAGACACCTCCCTCTTGGGAAACACCTTCCCAAGGGTTGCTAGCTCGTTCATCATCTTAATGAACCGAGCTTCCATCTGATCGATGGATTCTCCCTCTAGCATCCGGAAGGCTTTGAACTTCCTAATTGCAAGATCTCTCTTGTTCTCCTTGATCTTTTCTGATCCCTCACTCATCTCTCTCAAAGTATCCCAGATCTCTTTTGCAGTCTTCAGATGCATGAGTCTGACCGAATTCTCGTAAGAAACGGTGTGGAGTATAATGTTTTTAGCAACATTATCCAGTCCGATTTGCTTAATCTGATCAGAATTAAGAGCGGACCTCTCCACTTCTTCATCTCCAGCAGCTGGAACAGGAACATTTCCAGCAACAGGTCAGGTTGTCTGAAGATTCCTCATAAATCTGATTGGGCCA
This sequence comes from Prunella vulgaris, assembly GCA_026898435.1. Lineage (NCBI taxonomy): Eukaryota > Viridiplantae > Streptophyta > Magnoliopsida > Lamiales > Lamiaceae > Prunella > Prunella vulgaris. The sequence goes on along the minus strand of JAPKLY010001433.1, from coordinate 40,624 downwards.
TGCTCGATCACCTGTGGCATCTGATCATGGATAGAATAGAGATGTGCGAGTACCCTGAATTTCCAATAGTCATAATTGTCAATAGAGAATTCAGGAAGATTGCCCTCGAGGCGTTTAGAACCGGATGCCATGATATGCTATTTTTCAGAAACAAGATCAGTTCAGTAGACCACCAAAAGTTTCTCCTCAGAAACTGTTAGTAAGCAAAGTCAGTGGTCTTTTGAACCACTGCTCTGATACCACTTGTTGGTCCCGAAACGAGTATAATCAGTGTATGGGGGGAATACACTGATGTCAGATTTTTCTGAAAGACTCAGAAAAATGCTCTAACACTCTAAGTCAGGAACTCCTGAAGTACTCAGTATGCTGAAGGTCCACAGGGGTAGCAGGGACAATTTAGTAACGAGTCAGATAAGCTGAGTGTGGGTAAAGTGCTCGGAAGCTCAGTAGAGATAACAAACCTACTGACCGCTTGGAAGCTAGTCAGTTGGACCACTATCTCAGTGAGCCAGAGTAAGTGCGGAAAGTGAGCCCTTAGATTCTACACGATTTAGTTTCTGAAAACATTTTCTCTAAGTTTGCTTAGTAAACTGGTGGTTAAGGCTGAGTGCACAGTATTAAGATTCAGGATGATTGATTCAGTCCTGAATAGAAAAACGATGCAGAATGTTCAGTTTATTATGATGACAGTTATGATCCTGAACAAAACAGTAAATCAGCACACAGGGGACTTTTTAACGTGGTTCGGAGATAACCAACTCCTACGTCCACGACCTGATTTAACAGGAAGCTATCCTCAAAACCCTGAGGATAGGTACTTGGGTTTTACGTGCCAAGGGACACGAGTAGACAACTTCCTCTCTTAGGAACTGACCCCTGGGCATTTTACAAGTTCCAGTCTTTCTAACCAACCAATCTCACACCTTGAGTGGTTTGGTATTCTGGTTTCCAACTAAGATAGCTCTAGCAATACAAAACAATGCTAAATAATAGAGCTATCGATCTAAGCAAATACAGAGTGAATCCTACTACAACACTAGGGAAATTTAATTGCAGAGTGTTGTTTATAGTATGCTTTGAATGCTTGGATTCTTGAGAGTTTTCTCTTGGAAATTTCCCGTTGGCCTTGAATGGGTGCAAGGCTCTCCATATTTATAGGCAAGATTCAAAATAGATCCGTTGGAGGAGATCAAATCAAATCTTCCTATTTTAGGTAGATTGCAGGCTAGAAATACTATTTGACCTAACCGCCATGCTTATTCTGGCAAGTTGTCACATCACCTACAACTTTTGAGATGCATTAAATGCCCCATTAAATGCTGCGTAGACTCCGTGCATGCGTGTCTAAAGATCATTGGCTCTCCGCTATAACGGCTAGTTGACCTTCAGACATTTGTCCTTCCTCGTACATTCAATACTCTGAGTCTCTTGTTAATAACTCAGTCTGAACGTGTGTCTTAATGGAGTCTTACTAACATTATCTTTGTCTCTTGTCCCATAGCATAAATAACCTTTTGCTTTGGACTTACATGATTCAGGTGATCTGAACCACGGCCTGAGTCAGGTCCTATGTGCATTCAGCACAGCCTGATAGGTTATTCAGCCCAGTATGTGTAATCTTTTAGCTTCGGACTTACAGGATTCAGGTGAACTGAACCAAGGCCTAAGTCAGGTCTTAAGTGTATTCAGCACAGCCTGATAGGTGACACTTACTCTTCACTGACTAACTTCGGTCCTGAGTATGCTTTGTGTACTCAGTAGAAACATCAGCCAATGGTACTTCAGGATTGACTTCAGGATGAATCAGCAAGCTTTGATCTTCAGCTTCAGAACAGACAATCTTCAGCAAGACTGACTGACTCCTTCAGGATGGTTTACACTTCAGACTTCAGTAAATTTGGTCGACTCCAATATTCTTCAGTCTTCAGCATGGTCCTCCTGTACTGAATTTCTAACTTAACTATCCTGAATTATTTTATCCTGAACAACTATACTTAGGCAAATTCATCAGGGGTTTTGGGATCTAATCAAAATACTCAGATTGTCCCAACACGCATTAAATGCCGCATTAAATGCTGCGCAGACTCCGTACATCCGTGTCGAAAGGACATTGGCTCTCCGCTCTAACGGCTAGTTGACTTTCAGACATTTGTCCTTCTTCGTACATTCAATATTCTGAGTCTCTTGTTAATAACACAGTCTGAATGTTTGTCTCATTAGAGTCTTACTGACATTCCCTTTGTCTCTTGTCCCATAGCATAAATAACCTTTTTGCTTTGGGCTTACAAGTTTCAGGTGATTTGAACTAATGCCCGAGTCAGGCCTTATGTGTATTCAGCACAGCCTGATAGATTATTCAGCCCAGTATGTGTAACCTTCTTGCTTTGGACTTACATGGTTCAGATAAACGAAACCAAGGCCTAAGTCAGGTCTTAAGTGCATTCAGCACAGCGTGATAGATTACATTTACTCTTCACTGACTAAGTTCGGTTCTGAGTATGGTTAGTGTACTCAGTAGAAACATCAGCCAATGGTACTACAGGATTGACTTCAGGACGGATCATCAGGCTTCGAACTTCAGCTTCAGACCCAGACAATCTTCAGCAAGACTGACTGACTCCTTCAGGATGGATTATACTTCAGACTTCAGTAAATTGGGTCGACTCCAATATTCTTCAGTCTTCAGCAAGTTCCTCCTGTACTGAATTTCTAACCTAACTATCCTGAACTATTTTATCCTAAACAGCTGTACTTAGGCATATTCATCAGGGGTTTTGGGATCTAATCAAAATACTCAGATTGTCCCAACAATTTCCCCCTTTTTGATGATGCCAAAACCCTTAAGCAAATTCCTATTCATCTATACAATCAACTGACTTAGTCAGTGAGAACAACTCATTACCACCTGACAAACTAGGTACTTAGTCAATAAGATGAAAACAAGGAATGGGTTAGTACAGTTCTTGATAAGGATTCAGAAAAGTAAATTCAGGAGTCAACAAGAAGTTGTACTCAGGAAAAATAAATAACTTCATTGATAGATATAAGAGTTACAATTATCCTGAAGCTATTACAATTCCTGAACAACTATTTTATCCTGATCTATTCTTCATCCTTATTCCAAGCAGCTAGAGGAATCTCATACATCTCCAAGACTCGGTTCAGGACCTGCTTCATCCTGTTCCGATCACCAACAGCCCCGGCAGCGCGTCCTACTCTGACGACTTCTTCTGATATCGTTTTCTGATCCAGTTGTTTGGAGTTCCTGAAGAGTGGAGGAGGATACTTAATGAATTTCGGAGGAGCAATCTCTACACATTTAGTGTCAGCATGTTTGATTATTTCAGCCCAAAGATCAGGGTGCTCCTGTGCCATCCAGTGATGGAGTATGACGTCTTTTTCTTCAGATAGATCGTCCCATAACCCCACCACGTAGAATAGGTAGGCCCACCTATTCCAGATTGGAATCCATACCTCCAACATCTCTATTGGAATGAAGTCTTCCACAAACTGAAGTGGAGGAGGGCCTTGATCTGGACTGACCACCATTTTCCTCTGAGTCTTCATCAGAGATCCAGAAGTCACAGATTTCTTCTTCTGAACCTGCTAAGTCAGATACTCATTGGACTCTTTCAAGCATTGGATCTGACTGAGGAGCAAAATGTCCTTCATCTTCGCTATCTTTTCTGCTTCAGTCATCACCTTTTTCTTCTGAGTGGTCAACCCAGGTTGCATTTGTTCCTCCATCTCCTTATACAAAGGTTCCAAAGCAGGATATTCAGAGGGCCTTAATCTCTTCGGATCTGAACCTTCAGCAGCTTCGATGGCAGCTGCGGATCTAGTCCTATTCCTTTCAGCAGCTATCAGTTCAGGGGGGAAGATTTTCTTCTTAGCTTTACCAGTGGTAGCAATTTGCTTCTTCCCTTCTTCCCCCTTTTTGGCATCACCGTCATTAATTCGCTTGACAACCTCATTTACTGACTCCGCCAATAATGCGAACTGACTGTCCATCTCAGTCTGCTTAGCCTGAATATGCCCAATCTGCCCGGCCATCCCTCTCAGGCCAACACTTAGCTTGTCGACGGCTGAATTGTGCTCAGCTTTTAGCCGTCCTTCAAAGTTCATCATCCGATTGTTCAAGGCAGATTCAATTTCCCTTTTCTCTTGTTCAGACATCTCATTCAGCAGCTCCTCCTTTAGTTCAGCTCGAAGCTTAGCCAGCTTTTCATCAACTAGTTGATCAACTTTCTCAGACAATTGTTGATCAAGAAAAGTGGCAAGCTTATTCTCCTGCTGAGTTTGCACATTAGAGACCATTTGATTGCAGTTTTGAATGGCCCCCTTGGCTTGCTCAGAGATAACAGTGAGGTCTACTGTGAGTCCAGTCCGAACTTCATCGAGAAGGTCTATTGCGGCATGCATATCAGTGGTCATTTCATTCAGGTCTTTATCCAGCCTTTTCATTTTCTTATTCAGAGTTTCAGAATTTGAATCAACCCTACTTGCCTTTCGCTCAACAAGATTTAACCTTCTGTGATAATTGGCAAGCGCTCGTGAGGAAATCTCAGTAAACATAGCTGCTGGGGTGATCCAGTTTCCTCTAACACGGATAAGACCTGTTCAACCCTCTCCTGAAGCCTCCGCAGTCCCGGGTCTAAGGGGTGCATCATCGGCCGGTGCACTGACTCCTTCAGTGCCACCTTGCTGAATGTCTTCAGCAATCACAATCTCTTCCTACTCATCTTCCTTCTCCTCCTCCTTAACTCTTTCAGGCTCTGGCTCGGGGTAGATGCGTCTAACAGTTCTGATGAAGTCTACCATCTTGATCAGGTGATGTAGAGAATTCACGTCGAAGTGATCAAAGAGAGCAGCTTCAGTTTAGCCATTTTCTCCCATCCTCTCGACTCCCCGAGCTGACTCAATTCAGGCCAAGTGGCATTCCTGATCATGGCGTAAGTGCGAAATTGCACAACTGCCTCCTTCTGAGCGTCTGAGAGGTTAGAAAACCTCCTCTCCACCATATCCACAGCAGTTCCCTTTGCCACAATCTCGAAATCAGGCAATGTGTTCTCATCAGGCGCAGGGAATGGCCATGGGGCTACAGCCTGAACTGGTTCAGCAGCCTCCTGCTCAACTCCTCCTTCCTGAGCAGGTTCATCCTGATCCTTCTCCAAACTCTGATAGGTTGAGGCGATGTTGAGAATCAGTTGATCAGGATCAGGGGATGCAACGTCCGAAATAGAAGTAATGGGAGCAATGTCAAGAGCGGCCTGAGCCGGTTCCTTCTCCGGAGTTGCATGTTGAACAGCTTCTTCAGCAACTCTCTCTTCCACGAGCTTCTTCTCTCGCTCTGCTGACCCTGAATAAAGAAATTTCAGTTTCTGTTGCTTGGGTTTAGAAGGCTTGGGTTTGTCCTCCGCTGGTTTCTGAATAGAAATCTCTGAAGATTTGCTCGCCTGAGCCTTGACTCCTCCAGTCGTGCTCGCCTGAGCCTTCTACTTCAAAGTTTTCGGTCTCCTCTTTGCGCCAGCATCACCGGAGTAAGCCCTGAAGAGATCAATCTTCACTGGAATCTCGAGCGACTGAGCCTGATCAACGTCCCCGAGATCCAGGGTTTCCAAAATTAGTGAGATCTTGGTGCCAAAGTGCATTTTGGCCTCAAACGTCGCCTGACCCTCCGGTGAATACTTGATTTTGCTGGTCTCAGCTACCAGCAATTGGAGGAAGTAATCCTCCCAGTGAAAATTGTGCACTGATGCGTCAGAGATTGCCATCATCGTATAAAGCTTCGGTCTGGAGATCTGCTCCAATCCTCCGGCAATCCCCATCACTCCCTGACTTGTCAGGTCGAAGAAGTGACGATTCTCAGTCCTCAGGACTGATTTGTTGAGACCCGACCTCAGGACGACATCTCCATCGCAGAGAGACTAGAGAAAATCCTTCTCCTTCCCAAACCCGTAATCAACCGGGATTCGTCCAGAGCGGGGAAGATTAAAAACCTCCTTAATCTTCTCCCTGATGTTGAGAGTGACCCACCTCCTGGTCATTTCCTCTTCTCCTTCCTTCCCCTTCACACAGGAAGACAATGGAATGCAAGTCTCCCACTCCTGGGAATCCTTGTTCTGCGCCATCTTGAGGTAGAAAGCAACAACAAGTCTGGGATGGAGTCCCTGGGGTTTTGCTGTGATAAACTGCAGAAGGCCTGCATTTTCATATAATTCTCGCACAGGCAAGATATCGGGGTGGTTAGAAGAAAAATCCCCAAAGGGCTCGTAGTGGATCTCATTCCTGAGATGGAAGACATTCCCAAAGAATGAGTCCACCGAAGGAGACGCCATGGATTAAGTTGGAGATTTTGAAGAAAATCGGGTTTCAGCGAAAATATATTAGGAAAAGATTTGGGTGCACAAAGGTTGCAATGACGAGCACTTCCCTTATTTATACTAAATTTCAGTTTTAATCGGATGGCTCAGAAAATAATGACTTATGAGATTCAATGGTCAAGATTAAAAAGTGAAATGCATGGAGCCTTTTCGGTTTTCAAAAGTAATTGGTCAAACTTTATCGAAAATTGTTCCCGCCCACAGTGCATTAAATGCACATTAGAGCATGTCCATATTTAATTCAAATAAATTGTATTAAATAATAACCGAATATTAAATGAATGGCTGGGATTAAATGACAAATTAAATTGATTTGACAATACAACAAACAGTATCAAGGATGATGCACGTAAGATCTGATGACTAGACATAAATCAGGAAACATACCAGTCAGTCAGATTTGTATTCTGACTGATACCACAAGTGACCTATCAGGATGACAAGCCCTGAGTTCAGTGTCCTGAATCTTAGTCAGTCTATACTGATCATCCTTTTCATACTGAATGTTCCCCCTACAGCCATTCACAATCTCTCTGAGATTCCTTCATCCTGAGTCCATATTAGACATTCCCCCTGACCTAGAGCATTCTGATCAGAGATTCAGATTGAATCTCCTAAGTCTGGGTCAAGGAGTCCTAATTCTACTGATAGCTCAACAAATCTGGTTTCAGGCAAAGCCTTAGTCAGTATGTCAGCTCTCTGCTTATCAGTAGGGACTCTCTCCATCCTTATGTCCTTCTTTTCAACATGATCTCTAATAAAGTGATGCCTGATGTCTACATGCTTACACCTTGTGTGTAAGACTGGGTTTTGGGATATGGCAATGGCACTATTATTGTCACAATAAATTGGGACTTCAGTGGCCTCAACTTGGTAGTCTCTCAGTTTCTGTTTCAGCCAAAGGATCTGAGAACAACAACTGCCTGCCGCCATATACTCAGCCTCAGTAGTAGACGTTGCAACACTTGTTTGCTTCTTAGAAAACCAAGAGATCGGCTTACTCCCTAGAAACTGACATGTGCCTGTAGTTGATTTCCTATCAAGCCTACAGCCTCCATAATCTGCATCTGAATAGCCAGTCAGTTCTAGGTTGTCATCAGAGGGATACCAAAGTCCTAGATTTACTGTACCTCTCAGGTATTTCAGTATCTTTTTGGCACTCTCTAGATGACTTTTCTTTGGATCAGACAGATACCTTGCACAAACTCTAACTGCATAAGTGATGTCAGGACGACTAGCAGTCAGATACAATAAGGATCCTATCAGTGCCCTATATTCAGTCTGATTTACTGAGATTCCTTCTTTGTCAGGGTCCAACTTCTCATTTGTGTTCATGGGAATACGTGAGACTTTGCTGGTCTGAACTCTGAATTTCTGAATCAAATCCTTCGCATATTTGGACTGATTTATGAAGATTCCAGAGTCAGTTTGCCTGACTTGGAGACCCAAAAAGAAATTCATTTCTCCCATCATTGACATCTCAATTTTCCCAGTCATCAGCTTGGAGAATTTCTCACAAAGCTTCAGATTAGGAGATCCAAAGATTATGTCATCCACATAAATCTGAACCAAGAGAATGTCCTCCCCTTCGGATATCCGGAAGAGGGTCCTGTCCACTGTTCCTTTTACGAACCCGTGGTCTATCAGGAATTTGGATAATGTATCATACCAAGCTCTCGGAGCTTGCTTCAGGCCATAAAGAGCTTTCTTCAGGTGATATACCTTATTTCCAACTTTGAAACCTGGAGGTTTTTCCACATAGACTTCCTCGTTTAGTACACCATTCAGAAAAGCACTCTTTACATCCATCTGATACACTTTGAATTTCTTGAATGTTGCATATGCCAGAAACAACCTGATTGCTTCCAACCTTGCGACCGGAGCAAAGGCCTCGTCATAGTCGATTCCTTCGGCCTGAGAGTAACCCTTTGCTACCAATCTGGCCTTATTCCTGACCACAACATTCTTCTCATCCCTCCTGTTCTTAAAGACCCACTTGGTGCCAATGACATGTTGACGCCTAGGTCTCTCAACTAACTCCCAAACCTGATTCCGCTCAAACTGATTGAGCTCATCCTGCATTGCTAGGATCCAGTTGGGATCAGCAAGAGCTTCTTCTATGCTCTTAGGTTCCTGATCACTCAGGAAGCAGCAAAACATAGCGCTTTCACCAAAGGACAACCTAGTCCTGACTCCCTCATTGATATCACCAATTATATCAGCCAATGAGTGATCATCTAGCCACCGCCTCCTGCTGACGGGAGCACTGGGAGCTGCTGACGTTCCCTCGCCTGATCCTAAAATGTTAGTCTCGACAATAATAGGCAAAGAACAGGAACGAGCAAGAACAGGGGATACTGAGTCATTTCCTGAGGGTTGGACTCAGTAACTGTCTCAGGTGCAGAAGCATCATCACCGACAGTACGTACCTCAGGTTGAGTCTGTGCCTCCGTCTGAGACTCAACATACTCTGAGGCTGGGGCTAGCTGAGGGTTGGCCTGAGGTCCATCCTGATCATCATCATCCCATCCCTTGGGAGCACTGACAAGCTTGATCTTGAATTCAGGATTCTTCAGGCTCAGTCTCGTTATCCTCTTGATAACCCCCTCAGTGTCAGGATTCGGAACTTGTTTCCTATGCACTGATGCAGTCTCATCAAACACAACATGAGGTGTTTCCTCCACACAAAGGGTCCGACAGTTATACACCCTGAAGGCTTTACTGACTGAGGAGTATCCTAAGAAGACTCCCTCATCAGATTTGCTATCAAAGGCTTTCAGCTGGTCTTTCCCATTGTTCAGGATGAAACACTTACACCCAGAGATATGGAAATAAGAGATGCGAGGCTTCCTCTTGTTCCAAGTTTCATAAGGTGTCTGAGCATGTTGTTTGTTCAGCATAGATCGGTTCTGAGTGTAGCAAGCAGTGTTGATTGCTTCAGCCCAGTACTTCTTGGGCAATCCTGACTCAGCCAACATGGTCCTGGCAGCTTCCTTCAGGGTCCGATTTCTTCTTTCAGCTACCCCATTCTGCTGAGGGGTCCTGGCTGCAGAAGTCTCATGAGCTATACAATGGTTAGTACAAAAGTCAGTTATAATAGAGTTTATAAACTCAGTTCCTCGATCTGATCGGATCCTGACTATGCTCAGACCCTGTTCAGTGCTCAATTGCTTGAGTAACTCTGGAAGCTTGACCTGAGTCTCCTTTTTGTTCAGCAAGAAAATAACCCATGTATACCTGGAATAATCATCAACAACAACAAGGGTATATTTCCTACCATTTATGCTGACAGGAGTAACTGGACCAAAGAGATCCATGTGCAGAAGCTGAAGCACTCTGTCAGTTGAAAAGGCTTCTTTCACTTTGAATGAAGCTTTGGTTTGCTTGCCTTCCTGACATGCTCCACACACTCGGTCTTTGCTAAAAACTTCGTTGGGTAGACCATCAACAAATGAGAGTAGAAATTTTGTTAATAATCTTGAAGTTTAAGTGACTCAGGCGTTTATGCCAAAGCCAACTGAGCTCAGAGGAGCTCTTAGAAACCAAACAAGTTTCAGGAGGACTGCTCTTGAAATCAGCAAAATATACATTGCCCCTCCTGATACCTGTAGTGTAGATTTGTCCTTCACAAGACACATGTTAGATGTAAATTCTACACTATATCCTCGGTCACAAAACTGACTGACCGAGAGTAAGTTATGTCTCAGTCCCTCAACATATGATACATTCAGTACACGGACAGAGCCAATAACAAGGGTTCCGAATCCTCTGGTGAAACCCTTAGAGTTATAACCAAAGGTTACCTGCAGGCCTTCCTGAGCTACATAATCCTGAAGGAGATCACGAAATCCGGTCATGTGCGTGGAACATCCTGAGTCCAAGTACCAGTCCTTCATCAGATCCTCCTTCCTCTTCTTGTAGCCCGCAGTGACCTGAAAAGAATCAGGCCTCAGGTACCCATCTCGTATTGGGTCCTACTGAGTCAGCCATACCCTTCGGGATCCAGATTTGTTTAACAATTCTGATAACATCAGAAGTGTAAACCTGTCTCCCTGAAACATCAACATACACAGTCTTCTTCCTTTGTGCCTGGGAAGTTGAGGGTGTATGGGTGTCAGCCTGAGGTTCAGGAGCCCTATATTGATTCCTGGGGGTGGGCCTCCTGTTCCTTCTTGGCCTGGGTGCATTGGGCTGAGTTTGATCCCGAAAAGGAGCGGCTCAGGCCTGACCTCTTGGCAATTGAGGTCTGGCCTGAGTGTTACCGGAGTCAGGTCTCCGTTGCCTTTCAGAGACCACCTGGTTTGTCCTTCTCCTTTGAGGATTGTGACGCTCCTGATGGGATCTATGCCCTGTCTGAGGAGTCTGGACCTTAGTAGTCCTTGGCTTTGCCTGAGGCCTCCTTTGACTGGAGTTCCTTCCATCCTGAGCATTCCTGGGCTGAGCCTGAGAAGTGCTAGGGACAGAATTCTTTCCAGTTTGAGGATTCCTAGGCTGATCCTTGGATTTCCCTTGACCTTTCCCTAGGTTTTGGTCTTGGTTTCTCAGCCCTTTGCTTGACAGGTTCAGCAGGCATTTTCTCCTCCCCTTTGCCTTTGTCCTGACGAGCAAAACTTAAGCTCTTGTCATCAGTTAGGGCAGGGACAAACTTCTTCTGAGAGTTGCTCCCTGAAGCACCTCTCTTTTTCTTGCCCTTTGGGTCTTTTGAGGCATCATAGCCTGACCAAGCTTTAGCACCATCAGTTAGCTGAGAGAAACTTGTTAACTCATCAACCACTTGGGTGGATGTGTATAACTTCTTCAGCTTAACCTCAAGATGCCCATTTGTTTCTTTCAGGGCCTCAATTGCAGTGGTGAACTGAAGCACCAACTCTTCATGAGCTTTCTCTTTTGAGATCAGCTCAAGATCCCAAGCGGTTTGCTCAGCACAAAGACGAGCTTGCCCTCAGTTTTGAACATCACTCCAAGAGCAATTCGCTAAATCATCAGTTGTTTCTGAGCAAGGAACAGATCAGTATCACGAGTCTCAATCAGCGAGCTGATTACACCTTTCAGTCTTTCTACCTCCAGTGGAGCTTCATCATGCTTGTTCCGAGCATGAAGCAACTCTTCCTGAAGATGTACTAATCTGAGGGCTTCCTCAGTATCACTTACTCTGAGAGACTCAGTTAGCCGATCGTTCTCTCCATTCAGTTGCGCATTCACATCCACTGTGTGAGTATGAGTCTCCTGCAGCCTTGAGAAGTCAACCATCAATTTCTCTAGGGTGAGCTGAAGGTCGAGTTCTCCTGCTAAATCTGAGCTAAGCTCAGGTGCGTGATCAGGAGAAGAGGCAGAAGAACATACCTCATCATCTGCCATCAGGCAGAGGTCATCATACTCCTCATCGGAGAAGAGTTCGGGGGACCGGCGTCCTGGGCCATCTGAATCTGAGGAATCCTCAGCAAGTAATGCTCTCCGGTCTGATGCCCTGAGCTCTCTCTCGGCTCTCTGATCCTCTCGTTCGTGAGCACTGAGCTCCGGACAATCATACTGATAATGTCCGGTTTTCTTGCAGTGGTAACACTGATCTACATCAGAAGCAAACTTTTTGTCAGTGTACCTCTTATCTGATGACTCCTTCCTGCTCCCTGATGATCGTTCAGGTTTGGAGCTGGATCTTCTGGGCTCATCATCTCTCCTCTTTTTATCTCTTCGTCGCTTAAGCTCATTGCGATCCCTCCTAGAATCTGAACCCCTCCTTTCTTCTCTTCGGGGACTCGATCTCCTGGGGCTGGAGTACCTACGATCACGGTTGTCATTATAAAATTTCTTATACCTACCGAATCGAGAGTTCAGTTTCTCGAAATGCCGCGCCATCAGGCTGTACTCCAAGGCTAGCTCATCCTTGTTCATGTCCTTCAGAGACTTAGAGCCAGATCCAGCCTCAGGCTCAGGAGTAGCTTTAAGAGCCACGCTCTTTTCCTTTTCAGGAGTCTTCTCCTCACTAACTTCCTCACTGACAACACCTTTCTTCTTCCTCTTATCGAGGTCGAATTCCAGAGCCTTTAACTCTGAGAATAGGTGAGAGTGAGTAATGTCGGTAAGATCCTGAGTGTTCTTCAGTAAGATCACTCCTGTGTCCCATCTTTCAGGGAGACCGTTCAGGATTTTAGAAGACACCTCCCTCTTGGGAAACTCCTTCCCAAGGGTTGCTAGCTCGTTCATCATCTTAATGAACCGAGCTTCCATCTGATCGATGGATTCTCCTTCTAACATCTGGAAGGCTTCAAACTTCCTAATTGCAAGATCTCTCTTGTTCTCTTTGATCTTTTCTGATCCCTCACTCATCTCCCTCAGAGCATCCCAGATCTCCTTTGCAGTCCTCATATGCATGAGCCTGATCGAATTCTCGTAAGAAACGGTGTGGAGTATAATGTTTTTGGCAACATTATCCAGCCCGATTTGCTTAATTTGATCAGAATTAAGCGCGGACCTCTCCACTTCTTCATCTCCGGCGACTGGAACAGGAACATTGCCAGCAACAGGCCAGGTCGTCTGAAGATTCCTCATAAACTTGATTGGACCCTGCTCAATCACCAGATGCATCTGATCATGGATGGAATAGAGATGTGCGAGTACCGTGAATTTCCAATAGTCATAATTGTCAATAGAAAATTCAGGAAGATTACCCTCGAGACATTTAGAACCGGATGCTATGATATGCAGTTTTCAGAAACGAGAGCTATTCAGTAGACCACCAAAAGTTTCTCCTCAGAAACTGTTGGTAAACAAAGTCAGTGGTCTTTAGAACCACTGCTCTGATACCACTTGTTGGTCCCGAAATGAGTACAATCAGTGTATGGGGGGGAATACACTGAGGTCAGATTTTTCTAAAACACTCAGAAAAATGCTCTTACACTCTCAGTCAGGATTTCCTGAATTACTCAGTATGCTGAAGATCCACAGGGACAGCAGGGACAGTTCAGTAACGAGTCAGATAAGTTGAGTGTGAGTAATGTGCTCGGAAGCTCAGTAGAGATAACAAACCTACTGACTGCTTGAAAGCGAATCAGTTGGACTACTATCTCATTGAGCTAGAGTACGTGCGGAAAGTGAGCCCTTAGATTCTACTCATTTTAGTTTCTGAAAGCATTTTCTCTGAATTGCTTAGTAAACTGGTGGTTAGGGCTGAGTGCACCGTATTAAGATTCAGGATGATTGATTCAGTCCTGAGGATAAAACAATGAAGAATGTTCAGTTTATTATGATGACAGTTATGATCCTGAACAAGTATGTAAATCAGCACACAGGGGACTTTTTAACGTGGTTCGGAGATAACCAACTCCTACGTCCACGGCCTGATTTAACAGGAAGCTATCCTCAAAACCCTGAGGATAGGTGTTTGGTTTTACGTGCCAAGGGACACGAGTAGCCAACTTCCTCTCTTAGGAACTGACCCCTGGGCGTTTTACAAGTCCCAGTCCTTCTAACCAACCAATCTCACACCCTGAGTGGTTTGGTATTCTGGTTTCCAACTGAGATAGCTCTAGCAATACAAAACAATGCTAAATATTAGAGCTATCGATCTAAGCAAATACAGAGTGAATCATACTACAACACTAGGGAAATTTAATTGCAGAGTGTTGCTTATAGTATGCTTTGAGAGCTTGGATTCTTGAGAGTTTTCTCTTGGAAATTTCTCGTTAGCCTTGAATGGGTGCAAGGCTCTCCATATTTATAGGCAAGATTCAAAATAGATCCGTTGGAGGAGATCAAATCAAATCTTTCCTTTTTAGGGTAGTTGTAGGCTAGAAATACTGTTTGACCTAACCGCCATGCTTATTCTGGCAAGTTTGTCCCACTGCCTGCAACTTCTGAGACGCATTAAATGCCGCATTAAATACTGAGCAGACTCTGTACATCCGTGTCGAACGGTCATTGGCTCTCCGCTCTAACGGCTAGTTGACTTTCTGACATTTGTCCTTCTTCGCACATTCAATATTCTGAGTCTCTTGTTAATAACTCATCCTGAATGTTTGTCTCATTGGAGTCTTACTGACATTCTCTTTGTCTCTTGTCCCATTGCATAAATAACCTTTTTGCTTTGGACTTACAAGGTTCAGGTGATCTGAACTAATGCCCGAGTCAGGTCTTATGTGTATTCAGCACAGCCTGATAGATTATTCAGCCCAGTATGTGTAACCTTCTTGCTTTGGACTTACATGGTTCAGATAAACGGAACCTAGGCCTAAGTCAGGTCTTAAGTGCATTCAGCACAGCCTGATAGATTACATTTACTCTTCACTGACTAAGTTCTGTCCTGAGTATGCTTAGTGTACTCAGTAGAAACATCAGCCAATAGTACTTCAGGATTGACTTCGGGACGGATCATCAGGCTTCGATCTTCTGCTTCAGACCCAGGCTATCTTCAGCAAGACTGACTGACTCCTTCAGGATGGATTATACTTCAGACTTCAGTAAATTGGGTCGACTCCAATATTCTTCAGTCTTCAGCAAGTTCCTCATGTACTGAATTTCTAACCTAACTATCCTGAACTATTTTATCCTGAACAGCTGTACTTAGGCATATTCATCAGGGGTTTTGGAATCTAATCAAAATACTCAGATTGTCCCAACAACAACTAATTATGCAGAAAAGGAGACAAGCACAAATGTCAAGCACTAGTAATAATGTGTTTGATATGTTTGGTCAATTTCCAAATCTTGGAGGATCTGGAAGTGGACTTTCTGATTACTAGAAATTAGACTGTAGTTTTTTATGTAATTTTATTTGTTGGTCCCGAAACGAGTACAACCAGTGTATGGGGGGGGATACACTGATGTCAGATTTTTCTGAAAGACTCAGAAAAATGCTCTTACACTCTCAGTCAGGATTTCCTGAATTACTCAGTATGCTGAAGGTCCACAGGGGCAGCAGGGACAATTCAGTAACGAGTCAGATAAACTGAGTGTGAGTGAAGTGCTTGAAAGCTCAGTAGAGATAACAATCCTACTGACTGCTAGGAAGTGGGTCAGTTGGACTACTATCTCAGTGAGCTAGAGTGCGTGCGGAAAGTGAGCCCTTAGTTTCTACTCGTTTTAGTTTCTGAAAACATTTTCTCTGAACTTGCTTAGTAAACTGGTGGTTAAGGCTGAGTGCACAGTATTAAGATTCAGGATGATTGATTCAGTCCTGATGATAAAAATAGTGCAGAATGTTCAGTTTATTATGATGACAGTTATAATCCTGAACAGAATAGTAAATCAGCACACAGGGGACTTTTTAACGTGGTTCGGAGATAACCAACTCCTACGTCCATGACCTGATTTAACAGGAAGCTATCCTCAAAACCCTGAGGATAGGTACTTGGTTTTTATGTGCCAAGGGACACGAATAGCCAACTTCCTCTCTTAGGAACTGACCCCTGGGCATTTTACAAGTCCCAGTCCTTCTAACCAACCAATCTCACACCCTGAGTGGTTTGGTATTCTGGTTTCCAACTAAGATAACTCTAGCAATACAAAACAATGCTAAATATTACAGCTATCGATCTAAGCAAATACAGAGTGAATCCTACTACAACACTAGGCAAATTTTATTGCAGAGTGTTGCTTATAGTATGCTTTGAGAGCTTGGATTCTTGAGAGTTTTCTCTTGGAAATTTCCTGTTAGCCTTGAATGGGTGCAAGGCTCTCCATATTTATAGGCAAGATTCAAAATAGATCCGTTAGAGGAGATCTAACCAAATCTTTCCTATTTTAGGGTGGTTGCAGGCTAGAAGTACTGTTTGACCTAATCGCCATGCTTATTCTGGCAAGTTTGTCCAATCGCCTGCAACTCTGAGACGCATTGAATGCCGCAGCAAATGCTGCGCAGACTCCGTACATACGTGTCGAAAGATCATTGGCTCTCCGTTCTAACGGCTAGTTAACTTTCAGACATTTGTCCTTCCTCGTACATTCAATACTCTGAGTCTCTTGTTAATAACTCAGTTTGAATGTTTGTCTTATTGGAGTCTTACTGACATTCTCTTTGTCTCTTGTCCCATAGCATAAATAGCCTTTTTGCTTTGGACTTACATGGTTCAGGTGATCTGAATTAATGCCCGAGTCAGGTCTTATGTGCATTCAGCACAGCCTGATAGATTATTCAGCCCTGTATGTGTAACCTTTTTGCTTTGGACTTACATGGTTCAGATAAATGGAACCAAGGCCTAAGTCAGGTCCTAAATGCATTCAGCACAGCCTGATAGGTTACACTTACTCTTCACTGACTAAGTTCTGTCCTGAGTATGCTTAGTGTACTCAGTAGAAACATCAGCCAATGGTACTTCAGGATTGACTTCAGGACGGATCATCAGGCTTCGATCTTCAGCTTCAGACCAGGCAATCTACAGCAAGACTGACTGACTCCTTCAGGATGGATTACACTTCAGACTTCAGTAAATTGGGTCGACTCCAATATTCTTCAGTCCTCAGCAAGTTCCTCCTGTACTGAATTCCTAACCTAACTATCCTGAACAACTATACTTAGGCAGATTCATCAGGGGTTTTGGGATCTAATCAAAATACTCAGATTATCCCAACAATTTCCCCCTTTTTGATGATGCCTAAACCCTTAAGCAAATTCCTATTCATCAATACAATCAACTGACTTAGTCAGTAAGAACAACTCAGTACCACCTGACAAACTAGGTACATAGTCTATAAGATGAAAACAAGGAATGGGTTAGTACAGTTCTTTGATAAGGATTCAGAAGAGTAAATTCAGGAGTCGACAAGAAGTTGTACTCAGGAAAAATAAATAACTTCATTGATTGATATAAGAGTTACAATTATCCTGAAGCTATTACAATTCCTGAACAACTATTTCCTGATCTATTCTTCATCCTTATTCCAAGCAGCTAGAGGAATTTCATACATCTCCAAGACTCGGTTCAGGACCTGCTTCATCCTGTTCCGATCACCAACGACCCCGGCAGCGCGTCCTACTCTGATGACTTCTTCTAATATCGCTTTCCGGTCCAGTTGCTTGGAGTTCCTGAAGAGTGGAGGAGGATACTTACTGAATTCCGGAGGAGCAATCTCTACACCTTCTGTGTCAGCATGTCTGATTATTTCAGCCCATAGATCCGGATGCTCCTATGCCATCCAGTGATGGAGTATGACGTCTTTTTCTTCAGTTTGATCGTCCCATAACCCCACCACATAGAAAAGGTAAGCCCACCTATTCCGGAATTTGCTATCAAAGGCTTTCAGCTGATCTTTCCCATTGTTCAGGATGAAACACTTACACCCAAAAATATGGAAATAAGAGATGCGAGGCTTCCTCTTGTTCCAAGTTTCATAAGGTGTCTGAGCATGTTGTTTGTTCTGCATAGATCGGTTCTGAGTGTAGCAAGCAGTGTTGATTGCTTCAGCCCAGTACTTCTTGGGCAATCCTGACTCAGCCAACATGGTCCTGGCAGCTTCTTTCAGGGTCCGATTTCTTCTTTCAGCTACCCCATTCTGCTGAGGGGTCCTGGCTGCAGAAGTCTCATGAGCTATACCATGGTTAGTACAAAAGTCAGTTATAATAGAGTTAATAAACTCTGTTCCTCGATCTGATCGGATCCTGACTATGCTTTGACCCTGTACAGTACTCAATTGGTTGAGTAACTCTGGAAGCTTGACCCGAGTCTCCTTCTTGTTCAGCAAGAAAATAACCCATGTGTACCTGGAATAATCATCAACAACAACAAGGGTATATTTCCTACCATTTATGCTGAAAGGAGTAACTGGACCAAAGAGATCCATGTGCAGAAGCTGAAGCACTCTGTCAGTTGAGAAGGCTTCTTTCTCTTTGAATGAGGCTTTGGTTTGCTTGCCTTCCTGACATGCTCCGCACACGTGGTCTTTGCTAAAAACTTCATTGGGTAGACCATCTACAAGAGAAAGTCTAGAAATTTTGTTAATAATCTTGAAGTTTAAGTGACTGAGGCGTTTATGCCAAAGCCAGCTGAGCTCAGAGGAGCTCATAGCGATCAAGCAAGTTTCAGGAGGACTGCTCTTGAAGTCAGCAAAATATACATTGCCCCTCCTGACACCTGTAATCAGAACCTGTAGTGTAGATTTGTCCTTCACAAGACACATGTTAGATGAAAATTCTACACTATATCCTCGGTCACAAAACTGACTGACCGAGAGTAAGTTATGTCTCAGTCCCTCAACATATGATACATTCAGTACATGGACAGAGCCAATAACAAGGGTTCTGAAACCTCTGGTGAAACCCTTAGAGTTATCACCAAAGGTTACCTGCGAGCCTTCCTGAGCTACATAATCCTGAAGGAGATCACGAAATCCGGTCATGTGTCTGGAACATCCTGAGTCCAAGTACCAGTCCTTCATCAGATCCTCCTTCCTTTTCTTATAGCCCGCAGCGACCTGAAAAGAATCAGGCCTCAGGTACCCATCTCGTATTGGGTCCTACTGAGTCAGCCATACCCTTCAGGATCCAGATTTGTTTAACAATTCTGATAGCATCAGAAGTGTAAACCTGTCTCCCTGAAACATCAACATACACAGTCTTCTTCCTTTGTGCCTGGGAAGTTGAGGGTGTATGGGTGTCAGTCTGAGGTTCAGGAGCCCTATATTGATTCCTGGGGGTGGGCCTCCTGTTTCTCCTTGGCCTGGGTGCATTGGGCTGAGTTTGATCCCGAGAAGGAGCAGCTCGGGCCTGACCTCTTGGCACTTGAGGTCTGGCCTGAGTGTTGCCGGAGTCAGGTCTCCGTTGCCTTTCAGAGACCACCTGGTTTGTCCTTCTCCTTTGATGACTGGGCTTTCAATGATGATGCATCTGCTTCACTTGCTGCTGAGTCTGAGAGATTCAGATTGGTCTCCGAAAGGTTGGAAGAACAAATTGCTGAGTGCAAACACGGTCAGGAGGACCTTAAAGCTGTTGTGGACAACCTTCCTACCTCTCTACCCTCTGCTACAGTTATTGATGATATCAAAAAGGGGGAAGAGAAGAACTCAGTTGCTATTGCTGCCTTGCAAGCTGAGATGACCTCTCTGAGAGCTCTTCTGGTGGACAATCAAGGGGTTCTATCTGCTAGGATAGAGAATGTTGAGGATTATATCAACACCAGGAAGATGGCTGCTCAGAAGACTCAGGAGCTGAGAGATCTGAAAATAGCTGAGGCATTGCAGAAGCAAGAGGTTATTGCTGAAGAAAGGGAGAAGAAGAAAAGAATCATGAATGCCGAATTAGATGAAAAGCTGGCTAAGGAGTTGCAGCTAGCTGAGAAAGAAACTCCAGAAGAAAGGAGGAAAAGGCAGGAGAGAGAGATGAATGATGAGCTTGAGAGGAGATATCAAAGGAAGCTGAAGAAGAAGGGGAAGGCAGTCGCTCAAGGCAGCAGGACTAGGAGTGGAAAGTTCATTCGAGATCCAAATGAGCCTCTAGTTGATGGACCAATTGATATGTTCTACAATCAATTGTCTGATGAGCTGGTGGATCTCTGGAAAACTATTAAAGCCAAAACCATGATCCACTTCTTTGTCCTCAGAGGAGAAGATACCAGAGGAGAAAGAGAGAAAAATGTTGAGTTCAGAGACTGGTTGAAGGAGACTTTTCCTAAGTTCTTCAGAGCTATCACAGAAGAAATGCTTAAGGTAGAAGTTCAGCCAGAGTTGCCAGAGATTGAGTATCTTCCAACCCCAACTGATGAGAGTGGGAAGATAGATTGGGTGGAAATCAGAAAGCATTGGCTGCAGATCACTCAACTTTTTCATCAACTTTCTGACAACTCCCTGCCAGCTTTGAAGGAAATAGAGAAGAGATTCCTGGACTGGTTGCAAGTTCCTCTCAGCAGCAGAAGACCTCTCCTCATGTAATAGTCCAGCTGAGTCAGCTGATGATTAGGTATCTTTATTTCTGATTGTTCTTTCTCTTTTGATTTTAATAAAGCTTTATGATTCCATACAACTACTTGTTGTCAGCTGCATTTTGATTCTGTCTAAAAGATCTTACTTAAAGATCTTCTTTTCTGTCCTATGTTGATCTTGATTTTGATTAAATATGCTTATCTGTTTAGATCAGCTGAGTTGGTTTTGATATCATCAAAAAGGGGGAACTTGTTAGGATATCTATGTTAGATGTTTTGATGATATAATAAACCAATCAGCTTGTAATAGGACCAGCTGAACATGTTAGTCAGTTGATGAGTAGTTAGGATTAGATAGGTTCAAGTGAGGGGGAATCTATCTTGCTGCCTAGAAGATCCGAAGCTATCATAGAAGAGAAGACCAGCTAAGACCTTGTGGACTTAGCCGACTTCAAAAGACAGAAGATTTATGCAGCTGACACTGGAGCATCGAGAGCAGATCATCAGAGAAGTTAACATCAGCCTATAGATGACTAGCAGATTAGCTGAAAGCACGTCGCAGACAAGACAAGGACCATGGATATAAGACTTACTCAGAAGAAGTCAAGAAGACCAGCTGAGGTGCACACCAGCAGACTTGCACATCAGCTGAGGTCCAAGTATCAGCAGACTGATACACCAGCTGAGGAGACAGACCAGCAGAGGTCTTGTGCTCGGCCCAAATTTTTCGGAATCAGTTTTAAGGGTTGACTTGCGACATAATAGGAAGATTCCCAGAATAGAAGATCAATCAATCAAGGGGACAAACTTGATTGATTGAAGATCACGAAGATTGACGGGAATCAAGAAGGAAATTCAATCAATCACAGATGATTGATTGAATACGAGATTATAGGATCTCAGATTTCTAGTCTTTTCCAACAGCTAGTTATTTGACCCTATAAATTAGAGTAATAGTGATAATTTCAGTATTGATTCACACGCATATTAAGCTAGCCAATACTCTGTCAGATTTATCACCTACGCTCAAAAACCACCATTTATACTTATCCTTTGTAAAAGCTTTGTAGAAGCTGTGAGAAGTCAATTGCAATTATAGCATTGACAAGTTGTAAAGAGAGTAGTACTCTCAAAACTGTGTAAGTAAGTAAGTAAGTGAGTTAGTGGAGAGCCCCTCAAGTCCAAGTTGGATTGAGGAGAGTGGATGTAGGACAGTTGGTCCGAACCACTATAAATCCCCTGTGTCTCTTCGTTTTCTTTTTGTTCTTATTTGTGCACATCACCTAAAAGCCGATTTTCATTAAAAATGTTTCCACACTATTCACAGCGCACTACTTTCAAAATCAGACTACCTCAAGTAGTCTGCTAGTTTTCTGAATAAGCCGAATAATTTAAAAAAAAAGGTTTTTGAATACTTACAAGTCTATTCAACCCCCCCTTCTAGACTTGTTCAAAGGTATTCTTTCATAAAAACCTGCCTTTTGGACCAACAAGTGGTATCAGAGCTGTGTGTCCAAAAGACCACAGCCTAAGGAAGCTTTTGGTGGTCACCTGGACAGATCCCTGAAAATCTGTTTTTAGAAAAAAAAAATTGTGCCTTTTATCTAATCATTTACAGATATGTCTTCCTACAAAAAGAGTGGATCCAAGACAATGAAGTTGCCTGAATTCTCCATAGAGGATTATGACTACTGGAAATTCAGAATGGAGAATCATCTTGGAGCCATTCATGATCGGATGTTAGATGTTCTGGAGGAAGGGCCAATCAAGTTCTTCTGGGAAGGAGTAAGCGATGGCAAGACTCCAGAAGCTGAAATCAGTGAAAGAAGGAAGACAGAGAAGAAGAAGAGTGAACTAAACGATGCTGAAAGGAAACTCTTCAACCTCGATCAAGTGGCCAGAACATAAATCATTGAGACACTCTCCAAAGAATATATAGAGAAAATCAAAACGTGCAGAACTACTAAGGAGATGTGGGAGAAACTCTCCTTGATGTGTGAAGGGACAGATCAAATCAAAGAGAACAAGCTTCAAGCTGTTTAACATACCTTTGACACATTTAAAATGAAAGCTGATGAAACCATTGATCATCTAGATATGAGGCTGACAAACATACTGAATAAGGCAAGCTCCTTAGGAAAGGATTACTCGGAGAAAGAGATTAATAAAAAAAATTTGAGATCTCTTACTCCAAGATGGAGAGTGAAGGTGACAGTAATTAAAGAGACAAAGAATTTATCTGAGATGAGTCATCATACACTGCTATCTCATCTGAAGGCACATGAGTTTGATATCCAAGAAAAAGATCAAGAAGATGAGACTCCAACTTCATCAGTCACAAAGAATGTTGCTTTCTCTGCTGCAGCTGATAGTCAAGAGAAGTCCTCTGTTCCAGAGGATATGAGCTTAAAGGAGCAACTTGCTTTATTGACCAAGAAGTTTGACAAGATGTCAAACAAGTTTCAGAAGTATAGATCTCATTGGAAGAAGAATAAGAGTGATTCTTCCAGAAGATACCAGAAGTCATCTGATGCCAGAAGACCATCAGATGAACAGGAGACCAGATATAAGTCTCCAGAGAGAAGGAGGGAACCAAGTCCCAGAAGAGGAGGAGATGGTGTTTGTTTCACTTGCAACAAGCCAGGACATCTCAGTTATGATTGTCCTCAGCTTACCCCAAGGGAGAGAGAAGAGAAGAGGATCAAGAGAGATCGCAGGTTCGCTGATAAAAGAGCTCTGCTGGCAGAGGAGGAGAAGCAGGACATCAGCTCATCCTCATCCTCATCTGATTTTGAATCAGAGGATGATATTTGCCTCATGGCTAAGGTAGAAGAGGTAAATTCTCCTACCCCCTCTGTTAGTTCATCTTGCTTCTCTACCTATTCTATGGAGTCAGATATACACAAGTTGTTATCTGATCTCCAATCCTCCTTAAAAGTCTGTTCTAAGCTGGAAGAGGAGAACTCAAGTCTGAAAGCTGAAGTTTTAAGCTTGAGACAAGATCTAGAAAGTGCTAGACTACCAGTGATATCCTATGACTCACAAGCTAACAAGTCTGCTGACTTAATAGCAAAATGTGAGGAACAGGAGAAGCTGATAGAAAAGCTACTTTCTGAGAACACTGTCTTAAGTGAAGAACATAATCTGCTGACAGCTAAGTTCGATGAACTCTTCAAGCAGAATGAACTGATAACCAAAAATTCACAGCAGCTTCAGCTGAAAGTGGATCAGCTGACTAAAGCAAAAAATGTTGTGTCTGAAATAGCTGAGTCCTCACAAACTGTGAATGATAAAAGGGGTCTTGGTTATCCCAAACCCAAACCACAAAAGAAGAAGAAAGGTGACAGTGGATTAATTAGGGATCCTCGAAAGGGTAAAGGGCCAGCTGAGCCTGCATCTGGATCAGAAGGGCAAAAGAGCAGAGGGACAGAAAAGGTCCCAGCTGGACAGAAGAGCTCCAGAGCTCAGAAATCTGCTGGTGATCAAAAGGTTTCAGCAGAGCAGAAGAGTACTAAAACTCAGAAGCCTGCTGACAATCAACATAAGTCCAAAGCTCAGAAGCCTCGAGATCAGAAGAGGAATCCAAGTCATAGCTCAGCTAAGACAAGGAGACCTCAGCAGAATCAGCAGAGGAATGATAAGCCTGGGTCATCTCAGCAGAGTAAACCCAAGCGAAACAGACCTCAGCCCTGGGTTACTTTTAATGTAACCAAAGTAGGCAAGCCTTCACCGGCTAAAGTTTATGAGTCATTCGGAGGCTCAAGCCGAAATTATCCTTTTGAGCAACCCACCTACAAACCTGCTGTTATCACTCATCGTCCCAGAAAAGATCCTCTGAGGGACATTATTTTTGTGGATAAGTATGGTAGAAGGTTGAGATCTCCTAAACCTCATAAGGATGATCTCTACCTATGGAAACAGAAAGTCGATACTAACCAATCAGGACCCAAAGATAGGGTACCTAAAGCCTGAGTTTTAATTTCAGGTAAACTCTAGCCCTATAGAAAGAGGAGAAGCCAATGGCCATGTCTGGTACATTGATAGCGGTTGCTCGAAGCACATGACCTTTGAGAAGCATCTTCTCCAGAACTTTGTAACGCTGGATGGGCCTAAAGTTGTGTTCGGTGACAACAATTTTGGAGTCACTAGAGGTGTAGGCACCCTGCTGATCAAAGGAACAAGAGTTGAAGAAGTCTACTATGTAGAGGGACTCATGCACAATCTTCTGTCTGTATCCCAATTCTGTGACAAGGGATATTCAGTAAGATTCTCTAAGAATTCTTGTCTTGTTATTAATGATTTAAATGAGCAGGTGCTACTAACTGGCCTCAGAAGAGGTAATATGTATCTTGCAGATTTTGCAAGCTGTCCAGCTGATTCATGTTTGGTTGCTAAAAGCTCACTAGAGATCAGCTGGCTCTGGCACAAGAGGTTAGGTCATCTGAACTTCAAGACTCTCAACAAGATTGCAAGGAAGGGTCTAGTCAGAGGTCTACCAAATGAGGTGTTTGCATCTGAGCAGAAGTGTGATGCCTGTCAGAAAGGAAAGCAGACTAAAGCCTCATTCAAAGATGTGCAGAGTACTTCAACAACAAAAGCACTCCAGCTGCTTCATATGGACTTGTTTGGACCTGTCTCACCTCTTA
Source organism: Prunella vulgaris (assembly GCA_026898435.1). Classification (NCBI taxonomy): domain Eukaryota; kingdom Viridiplantae; phylum Streptophyta; class Magnoliopsida; order Lamiales; family Lamiaceae; genus Prunella; species Prunella vulgaris. The sequence continues at coordinate 15,748 of JAPKLY010001433.1, read as the reverse complement.
GTTTCAGTGGAAGGAAGTACACACTGGTGATTGTTGATGACTATACAAGATTCACTTGGGTAGTGTTCTTGTTCAAGAAGAATGAGACCATGGTCAAGATGTTGGAGTTGTTCAAGAGGATTCAGAAGGAGCTGGACCTCAGCATAGTCAGAATCAGAAGTGATAAAGGTACTGAGTTTCTTAACTCTGTTGTTTCTGACTATTGCAGGGATAATGGTATTCAGCATGAGAGATCAGCTGCCAGAACACCTCAGCAGAATGGGTTAGCTGAGAGAAGAAACAGAACCCTCAAGGAAGCAGCAAACATGTAGTTGGAGGTGTTTTCACCCTATTTACTTCATTTCTCATCATTTTAGAGTATGGAAGGAGGCTTTGAGCTTGGATTTTGATCATCTATCATCTACAAGAGTCTAAGCTTTCTTTTCCCCTTTCTTTTATTTTTAGTTAGTTATTTAAATTTTGTTGTTGTTGAAATTATGATTGTTGGCTAGAACACTTTTGGTTCTAGGGCTATGTAAATATTTGGATTGAAGTTTATGGTTTAATATTTTGTTTAAGTGGTGTTTGTGGGCTATTTTTATTAGTATGCTTAATATTAATTGCAAACATGTTATTATTGACCATGATAATGTGTTTATTTATGTTAGTGAGATAAGATTGAAAGATTTATTTCATTAATGGAACCTAAGCATGCTACCTAATTGATTGTTAGTTTGAGAAAATGATTAATCATTAGGAGGGATTAGAATGGTCATTTGTGCTATTGTGGATTGATGATATTTGCTAGATAGAAATACATGCTTATATTATTCTTTCTTTGAATTAGTTGGATAGAAAAATTAATTAATTCTACTTTAGTGACCTACCCTATGAAAATGAACACAACCACTTGAATAAATTGTTAGCCATAGATGGATTTCTAGATATTGCATATGCCTTAGGACCTATTTTCTCTAATTGATTGTTAGTTGTTATATTTGTGAGTTAAGTTTGCATTAGACTTGATTGATCATTTTATTGGTTTCTATTTTCTTTAATTATTGCTAGTGATATTTTAGTTGATAATTGGAAATAGATTAAGTTCAAAACCCTTCATTAAGTGATCTTTTCTAGAAAGAACAAAACCATCTCATAACATTTTTATACTAACCCTTCCTCGTGGGATCGACTCGTATTTACCATCCTACGATTGACACCGTGCACTTGCGGTTGTTTATTTTATGTGTTGGGAAAGAAATGGAATAATGTTGTGAAACTGAATGGCGAGACTAGTCAACATTCCATCGTTGTTGCTCCTCGCAAAAAGTCTTCAATTTACCCCCTCTTCGACTTATCGCTGGCGATGCAGCTCCTCTTTTCACGACGGAGGTCCTCCGTCGTAGATACGGAGATTCCGAATTCCTGACTTCTTCATTTCAGCCATGGAAATTCAAATCTCTGAGCAGCAGATCTCTATTAAAAACAGGGAAAGCGAGTCGGATCTTACAGTTTTAGAAGACCTCGTCAGCTGAGTCCAACAGTGGTATCTCTGAATCCGTCAGCACTACCGAGAACTCAAATTCTTCATCAAAAAATTTGAAGAAATCGGCGATCCGAGGGTTGGAGTTTTCTGAGGAAACTGAACTGCCTGAAACCGAAACCCCCTTCGTCTGCCGTCCGCCGATTCCAACTCCGCCACACCCAAATCAAAATATGAAAAAAAAAAAAAAAGAGAATTTAGAGAAATAGAGAGAGGGAGAGACTTTCAATTCAGGTAGAGATTGATTTGACGATTCTAGCTGTGATAAAGGAAGCTATACAAATATAGGGGCATTACCGGTATTATCTCAATTAGTCAGGGCATTGGTGAAGTAAAATAACTTTGAATGCGATTAATAATCCGTGGAGACCTTAGTTGTGGTTTCAGTGATAATTGAGATCCTGTATGTAATAATCTATATATATATGCTATGACTTTAAATGTGTTAAATAATCTCCCATGTTATTGGTTAATTCTTCTTTGTGGTGCGTGGGTGGTACCTACATACATTAATTAATTAGAGCCACTTTTATGACCAAAATGTATGTCCGCGTGGCTCTTAGTATAGAATGTGATAATAAACCCTAGAGACGTGACCAAGAATAGTGAGATTCCATTTATTGATTTTGATTTTGATGTGATGTATACAAGCTATTGCTGGGCCAACATATTCTATATATATTTGGCTCAACGTGAATTTTGCAGTAGGGCCAAATGTGAAATTTCTAGTAACACCTCTTCCCTTCATTTTTTTTTTTTTAAATAATCATAAAGTGCCTTTATAAATGACTTAATTTAAAAAAAAAAAAAAAAAAGTCATATTTCACGATATAACTTCATTTTCTTCTCCAGCCGTACTCATCACTTTGATAAACTAAGCTTTTGGCTTTAAAATCAAAACAATTTGATATATATTGACACAACTTGCTCTTTAATGTTATAAAAAAATAAAACGGAAACTTCTTTGAGATAACACGTCAGGCGTCACGATTCCTACTCTACAGCACAACGAAGAGAATGTTTGGCTAAATTTATTTAAAATATTTTATAAATCATTAGTTCCGTTATAAGTTGCTTGTTGCTTTAACACACAAATTAAGGTAAAAGATAACGGAAATAGTATAAAAAGTATTGAAAATAATAATAAAGAAGTGAATAGTAATTTCCAAAAAAGGTAAAAAAGTAAATGAGCAACATATATTGGGACAGACAAAAATGACAAAATAAGCAATTTATAGTGGAACGGAGGGAGTAGTTCTTATATCTTTAAGTTCTTTTAAATATTTATAGGATGTTATTTTTAAGTAGGTTGTAAGTTGTTAAAGTGTTTGACTAATTAATACAATTTATAAATTTTTTAATAATTTATCATAATTTTTTTTTAAATTAATTTTACTATAAAATAAATATTTTATAATTTTTTATGTTAATATAGACGATGTGAAATTGTGGTAGAATCTAGGGTGAGACGCGTGGATGAGGATGAAGTTGTTGAGAAAAATAAATTATTATATCTCAACTTATTTTTTTACGGTTTATAAGATGTAAGGAACTTATTTTAAAAACTTTTAAGCTCTCATATATCTTATTTTATCAAACACTCTAATGCAGTTTATAAGTTGTTAAACTGCTTATATAACCTCAATCAAATACCTCAAATTAGGCCTTGGCTCTGTGCTGCTTTGGTGTTATCTGAGGTGGCAAGCAGTTGTGACTACCTAGCGGCGATTCCTTCTTTAGCAAGAAATCTAATTTTTCCATGTGGATTCGGACCACCATGAGTCGGGCTATGAGGAACAGGTTGGTGTCGTTGGAGGTGGGTGGAGTTAACTCGTTGGACAGAGGCTTGATGAAGACCAAGGCAGCATTTCCAGAATTTGAGGTTCTGTATACAAATTTAGAAGCTATTTGAAATTCCATTTTGACCCATGGGCTTTCCTACAAATTTTTAATTTTGTGAAAATTGCAGTTAGGTTTTGGGTGCTTTATATATTGGTTTAAAATAATTATTATATTTATAAATTGGTTCATAATATTTGCACGGAAGCATTTTTTTTTTCTTTTGCACAGAGGTTTTTTTATTTTCACAGAACTAATATGTAATTTGTGTAAATTTGTTGAATCATTTTGTACTTTTTCCTTTGGTCTTTGAGTCCTGTTTGGAATTTCAAATTTATTTAGAAAACTTCAATTTAATCCCTTGATAATATTTTGAGTTCTAGAAAGCGATCAGTTAAGGTTGAAAATATCGGTATCGATGGAAATATCGAGGTCTTAAATTTGTAGAAATATCGTTGTATATATCGATATCGGTAATTTAAAATTTTAAAAATCTAAGAGCAAACATTTAATACATAAATTTAACAGAAGAATTTATACTAAATTTATAGGTGTGACAAATTTATATATATACACTATTTTCTGGAGTTTTTTCCTAATTTCATCGATATTTTCTCGATATCTTTCGATATTTTTATGATATCTAACGATATTTGGTTTAATTTGTGGAAAAAATAAGTGACATCGATAGTGCAGATCAATTTTTATCGATATTTTTTATTGTTTTAATGAATATTATAGAAATATCGTTTTTAACCGGTATTGATATCGGTGACTACGAAAAATAGATATATCGGGATATTTTCATCCTTGGTTGTATCAACAAAGATCATCTCCAAACGTTCGCGTCACTCTATTGCAAAATTCGCACTACACTAAAATTTATCTCCATCAGTTCGCGCCACATTCTGCGCTACAAATATTTTGTGGTCTTAATTGTTCAATCTAAAAATATTAAAATTTAATTCTTAAATTTATAAATATTATAATTTAATTGTTCAACCTAAAAATATTATAATTCTAAGAGGCACACTCATGTGAAACACACCACATTTACAATTCACGGGTCCATAACCGGGTCGGGTTGGATTCGGTTTTTTTTTTTTTTCAAAATATTCGAAACTATAGTTCCAGAAATTTTCGCTCCCAGGTATGTTACAGTTTGGATAAATGCATGTTACTATAATAGGCAAAATGTGTGTTATAATCAGATTAAATGTTGTTTTCTTTACATATATTCATTTGTTTTTGTAAAAATAATATTTTTCTCATATAATCTAATAAAAAATGTTTGTTACTATAAAAAAAAATATATTATTTTTTCATTAATATTTATTTTTTTCATAAATATTTATGAGAAAATAATATATTTTCTTATAGTAACACACATTTTGCTCTTGTATTATATGAAAATTTATTTATTTATATAAAAATAAATAAATATATATAAAAAAATCAACATTTCATAAGATTGTAATACACATTTGCTCTAATAGTAACACACATTTGCTCCCCAGTTTATGTTACAATATGGGCAAAATCATGTTACTGTAAGAAAAAATATACTTTTATAAGAATAAATATGTGCTTTTTAATTTAATCATAAGTCCTTTAAATCTAGATATATTAATTCATATATTAACACTTTTTTTTACTATTTTATATGTGTTATTATATAAAAAATAATTATTTAATTTCAATACAAATAAATAAATATTTATGAAAAATCAATATGTTTTCTTATAGTAACATACACGATTTTTCTCTTATATTATGCTAAAAACTATTTATTCTATAAAAACAAATGAATATATGCAAAATAACAAGATTTTATAAAATTGTAACACACATTTGCTCTAATAGTAACACATATTTGCTCTCCAATTTGTGTTACTATATGGACAAACATGTGTTACTGTAGGATAAAATGTATTTTTCTTAAGAACAAATTTTTTTTTATTTAAATCATCATCCCTTAAAGCTATTGATTCATGTAATAACACACTTTTTACTATTTTATATGTGTTATAATAAAATAAAATACTAATTATTATTGAGAAAATATATTTTTCACTCAAATGTAAAATGTATACAATGAGATTATTTATAGAGAGAGATGTATTCTCTTCTCACAGCTGTAATCTAGCAAATGTTGTTGTAACTTCCTAACAAACTATCCGAAGGATGAGCAACATGATTAAATACATTAATGATGTGAGAGTGTTGCATGGTTACTTTGAATCTGGAAGTGTACATGTGATTAGATGCATGGGCATATGTATTTTTCAAAAACTGATGCATAGTCTTGTGTATACTTCAATAATTATTTATATACAAATAAATATATACTTATGAAAAGGTAAAAAAATTTCTTATAATAACACATTTTGTTCTTACATTGTATGTAAAAAAGTTATTTCTACATAAACAAGTGATATATATGTAAAAAAATAACATTTGGTCTGATTGTAACACATATTTTGCTTTAAAGTAATATGCATGTGCCTAAAAAGTTATATAACTGGGAGCGAAAAAACTAGAAATTGTGCGCGAGAATTTGAGAAAATTACTCAAATTTGACCCGATCCGACCATGGATCCACAAATTTTTTATATATATAGTAGTGGAAACTATCAAATATAGCCAGATCATCCTATTCATGTTTAATTTTACCCTATGAACATTGACCACTTCTTTCTTTTAATAAAATAAATTAAAATAGAAAATTTGCCTTCAACAACGCTGGTTCTGTTCATCTTCTTTAAAATTCAAATTAACACTACTCAACATGATTGATAAAGTTGGGAGATGGAGAATTCGATCCATTATTTTATTAAGAGTAGAGGAAAAAAAAGGAGAAGAAGAATGAAGGTCATATTGGAAAGAAATTCCATAATAGAGTTATGGTTCATATAAGAAAATCAAGAATTGTTTCACAACTTCCAGTGAATTTTGATAGTTTTTGTTATCGTACAATGAACTTCGTCGTTCATTTTTAAGAAAATTTATTATTGATGATGTGATGTTTATTATATTTAAAAAACTAATTGCAAAAACTGAGATATATAATGAACATACAATGCAGTTTAATTTGCATATTTGTTTCAGAAAAATTTACACATTTACAATAATGCAAGCGCAATCATATATAATGAGTTTATGAGCAACTTTAGATTTAGACCAAATACTCATATAATTTATTTAGGCTTCTTCGTTACAAATTATAAAACAATCATACTTAAAATTTGTAAGATAAAATCATATTAACTCATTACCCATGCGTAATTTTTTAGTAAGTATTTTAAAATTTTCAAAACATATATGTTAATTACTCTCATTCTTTTACTTGAGATGATGCCATTTGCAAGATGAAGCTTGTATTTCATATGTGATTTTTTTTCTTTTGTCTAAAATCATGTATTTAGATGCAACAAATGTTCTCTATACTTAAGCAGATTGTCCACTATTGTGAGAATATTCAATATGATAAATAATATGTTAGTGGTATACAATCGTCTATGCTGAAACTCTGTTTCCTTGCCATCTGGGGTAGCTCAGCTTCTCATCATATCAAGGATCTTCTTCATTAGAATTTAAACCATACTTTTGTTGTGTAAATTTGGATTACGTAATTGGGGCAGGTTGAGGATAATAGGAAGTAATATGAATATTTGAATTGAACTCAGAAATAAATTTGTGAAGGTTGAAGCATAAGCTTAAGAATAGAATTTAAGTTGAGTTTGGTTAGAATAAAATAAGTAGAGTGTATCTTTATTTTGGAATAAAGCGTGTGAAATCTTCAAGGCTATTAAGTATATAGAATGCAGAAATTATCTTTTTGGATGTCCAATGTTCATTATATAGATTGTTTTAATTCTCTGATATGCTTAAAGAAAATTTTTAGCTTTTTTGTTATAATCACAATTAGTGATGAAAAAGACATGCAAATTTGTTGATATATTTTGATTAATCTTAATCTCAGAAAATTATACTTAATATTTAAACAACTCAGTTGTTTAAAAAATCTAATTTCGAACAACTTGACTATTTTCTTAAAAAATAAGTCATACAATCATTTTGAATACTCAAAAGTCAAAATTGATGACTAGTTACTTAATAATAAGTAAGTAACAACTTTAATCTCAAAAACTATATTTGAATTCTTGAACAACTGGTTATTTAAAAAATTTACTCATTCCATCCCAAATAAATTTTGCACATTTTTCTTATTTCGACACTTCATACAAATTTACACACCACTAAAAAAAATGTATCGATTTATATGAACTATAGATATATTTACCTATATACATCAATTTTAACTTTTAAGTCTTCAAAATAGAATGATCGATGATTCTTTTTAAGTGACAATCAAATTCATATAACATATTTAATAATAAAGCCATGAAGAATTGTTCACACAACTTAATCTCACATACTTAAATTAATTATATTTAAATGATAAGCTTAAAATTTAACTTTTAAGTCTTTGAAATAATAAATATAATTTATATTTAGTGAAAAACAACATAATTATTTAAAATCGGTTTAGTTGTTTAAAATTTTAGTATTATTTAAACAATATATTTATCACATAAAATTTAAATAGAGTATAAATTAATTAATTTCAGTACAAATATGATTTTCTAGAAAATTCTATAGTTGAGTGGCTAAACATTTTTTTTTATATTACAATAACTACACGTTCAGATTTTATAAAATTTATATTAATGAGTAATTTAAATAATCTAAACAACTGAACAACTGAACAACTCAAACAACTGAACAACTTATATGAATAAAATATTTTAAAATATTAAATATATTTTAAAACTTCTTTACTTAAAAGAAGGCTATTTTTAAAAGTTTTATATAAGTAAGGGTATTTTTGATAAATGAAGGTTTGACTAGGGTATTTGTGAAAATTCCCCATATATAGTATGTTTCACACAGTAAAACGTTTCATATAAATTTTTTTCTAATTCTAAATATATTGCATAAATATAAAAAATATCATAAATAAACTATGCCCGTCGTATTCAATACGACACTTAGAGATGTTAAACGGGTCGCGGGCTGGCGGGCAGGCCCGTTTAACCCTGTTTTTTACAGGGTTAGGTCCGAGCATATGGCGGCCCGTATAAAACCGGGCCTTTTTGGCCCGGACCGGTTAGCCCGCGGGCTAAACGGGCTAGCCCGCCGGTTAACTGGGCTGGCCCGGTAGCCCGGTTTTTTAATTAAATTAAATAATTAATATATAATATAAGTTAATTAAATTGGAAAATGATTGGGGGTTGTGGAAGTGTGGGCCGTGGGCCTGTGTACTGTGGCTGTGGGCTGACCTGATTTCTCCTCACTTATGTTACGTAATTGTAAACTTTATTAATTATATTTTTATTAATTATTAATTATTAATTCATTATTAACTAATAACTTAACTACAGATTAAAATAGAAATAAGTAAATAAGTTAGATCTCAATTAATTCAAAACTTTTAGGGAGGTGTGAACTTTAGTTATTAAATCATTAGTTCTATTTTATATTAAATTTTAAATTTGTAAAAAAAATTTACCCCGAGCCAGTTAGTGGCCCGTTTAGCCCGCGGACCGCTAGGGTTAGGGTTAGGTCCGAGCATATAGCGGCCCGTTAAGGATGAACCGCTAAGGCCCGGGACCGTTTAGGCCCGGAGCCCTGTAGGGCTGGCCCTATAGGGTTAGGACCAGCCCGTTTAACATCTCTAACGACACTATCACATATATATGGTAGAGTTGGGTTGGAAACAAATTTCAGCGCCACATTGAAGATTTGTGCTGAATCTGTGTTGGAGATGGGATCTGTGATATTAAGCACATTTTAAATATTTTATTATTTAAAAAAAAAAACATGAAGGAAAGTGTATCTTCTAAAGCCGTAGCGGAATTTAACTGGGTCCTCCCGACTAAAGATTGAAATTCAAATTAAATATTCCCTTGTCCCACAATTGTTTTCACACTTTCCTTTTCCGTCCGTCCCACAATTGTTTTCACGCCCTATAAATGGAAACTATTATTTTAACTTTATCCTCACAATCCAACTAATCTCATTATTTTCATAATATAACTTTACACAACACTCAACTTTTCTTAAAAATTGTGTCATCCCAAAGGTGAAAAAACCTCTGGAACGGAGGGAGTATTTCTTTTTAATTTGAGGTAAGGATAATTTGGCGAAGAATCTTCAAAAAAGTAATTCCATTTTCCATTTATAATTTCAATATAAACCATTTTGTCATATAAACCACTTTGTGATATAAAATTTATATTTATGAATTTATTTATTTTCTTGTTAAAAAGTGATTCATTGTATGAACCACTTTTACACAATACCCACTCATAACTAAGGTAAAATATTATATAAACTATTTTTATGAATTTATTTTTTTGTCTTGTTGAAAAGTGATTCATGATATAAACCACTTTTACACAGTACCCACTCAATAACTAATTCCAAATTAGTTAAACGCTAATAAAGATAAAAATAGAAGAAAATAAATTATTAGAATTAAAATTAAATTCTAACAATTTTCCTTTTTTTTACTTTTCTTCACAACACTCGTAAAAAACGAACAAAAGTTACTCCCCCTAAATTGATAGTAAAACTACTTCCATTAAAATAAATAGTCAAGTGTCCAAAAAAAGTATAATTCAAAAGGAAGTCAAGCCACAAAATAAACACAAATTTACCTTCGTTAGAACAATTAAGCATCAGCAGAATCCTGATGTTGAGCACGTACGATCAACAGCCTGCAGTTCTCCTCCTCCTTTTTGTGAAGAAATTAATTAAGATGACTCTCCAAGGTGTTCTTCAAACTAGTAAGCTCTTGAATTTGGGCTGGCTTCAATTACCTTTTTAGATAGGAAGACAGATTCCGCAGGCGTGTTGGAAGCTTAGCTAGCTTGTTCCCAACACCTTTCTTCTAAGAAAGATCTTTCAACTAATTATGATCAGCCAAATTACTTTTGTTCACAACAAACAACTCACTTGCATGGTACACTAAATTCTAATACATAAATTAAGAGTAACACACACAATTATGTCGTGCAACTGATTAATATCAAGACTGTTTAGTAAACAATTATCATTTCGTGTACGTAAAAACAACTAATATAATTTTGAATTGCCCAATGATATTGATGTATATATAAGAGACAATCATTTATCAGATAGTTTCGATTAATTAAATAGCATCTATATATACACGTATGTAATCACTTTAAATGTGTTCCATCTTATTGGTTAATTCTTCTGACTGATACCTACGTACATTAATTAGAGACTTTTATGACTAAAATATATGTCCGCACCTCTTAGTACAGAATGTGATAATAAACCCTTAAGAGACGTGACCAACAATAGTGATGTATGGCCAACATAATGTGAATTTTCCAGTAGGGCCAAATGTGAAATTTCTAGTATATACACCTCTTCCCTTCATGTTTTTTTATTTTTATTTATGATTAAAAAAAAGTCATATTTACAACTTCATTTTCCAAGCTGTCCTCATCACTTTGATAAAATAAGCTTTCGGCTTTTGAAAGCAAAACAATTTAATACTCTCTTTTACATGTGACACATTTTTTAAAAAATATAATGAAATATGAGTAAATATATGTTTAATATTGTGAATATGCACTTAAATCGATATTTAAAATAATGTGCAAATTTGTGTGTGATGTTCAAATAAAAAACCCATAAATTCCTTTGGAATATGGGAGTATTTACTAATACAACTTGCTCTTACATGTTTTAAAAAAATGAAACGGAAACTTCTTTCTCATAACAATAGGCATCACGATTCCTGCTCTACAATGCGACCAAATTAAGTGTCTGTGTACAAATTTAGAAGCTATTTGAAATTCCATTTTGACCCCTGGGCTTTCCTACAATTTATTAATTTTGTGAAAATTGCAGTTTGGTCCATGGGTCCTATTTGGAATTTCTAAAATTTTTAGAAAACTGCAATTGAAAAATATTTTGAATTCTAGAAAAGAGGAGAAAGCGAGGAAATTGTATCACATTAAACCATACCTGAGATGGGATATTGTGACATTAAGCACATTTTAAATATTTTATTATTATTTAAAAAAAAAAAACATGAAGGAAAGTGTATCTTCTAAAGTTGTAGCGATATTTAACTGGGTCCATTCTACTAAAGATTGAAATTCAAATTAAATATTTCATTTTAATTTGAGGTAAGGATTATTTGGTGAAGATTCTTTAAAATAAAAATCCTACTGTTCCTTCCATCCCAATTCTATTTTCCGTTTATAATTTCTACAACTTATACAGAGAGGCTCTTTTAGTGAAACAAGAAACAATTGAGCAAAAGGTGTCCCAACACTGAGCATAAATTTGTCGTTGATCATCCTGCGATAATGGTGAGAGGACATTGCCGATCCACAAGAGTGGCATTAAGGTTTCAAAACAAAAGATAAAGAAAGGAAATTGTTGTAATCTTGAGAGGAAAGCGTAAAGTAAAAGACACAGTATTGATGACCCAGTTCGTCACAGAGTGACTACGTCTGGGGGCTACCAAGCCAGGAGATAGTATAATATGAAACTGCCGTTTACAATGATCTGAAGTACAGAATACATAGGAATGATTAGTATAAATAGAATACCTAACCCTAAGTCTTGTGGGCCTAAAGGCCACTGGATATATCTAATATTATATCCACGCAATATAATAATATATTTACATATATTATAACACTCCCCCTTGGATATAATATGACAAGGAAGAATGCAAGTGTTACTTATTGGAGTGTTACAAATGGCCTCGAGGATACAATCATCAGTATTGTTTAACATTTGTTACTCCCCCTGAAGATAACAACCTTCCAAGTCGACGCATCCCGATTCCATGTACGTACTTTTCAAAAGTCGAAGTGGGAAGGGATTTAGTGAACAGATCAGCTAGATTGTCACTTGAGCGTACTTGTTTTATCGTGATCTCACCACTCTTCTGGAGTTCGTGAGGATAAAAGAATTTTGGGGATATATGCTTCGTCAAGTTTCCTTTGACATAGCCGTTGCTCATTTGTGCAATACATGCAGCATTATCTTCGTAGATAATTGAGGGGCTTAAGTCAACAGAAGGGATACCACACGAATCGTGAATGTGTTTTATAAGGGACTTTAACCACACACATACTCGTGCAGTTTCGTATAGAGCTATGATCTCTGAGTGGTTTGACGATGTGGTCACCAAAGTTTGTTTGACAGATCTCCATGAAATGGCTGTTCCACCACAGAGGAAAACATAACCCGTTTGCGATTTCGCATTATGGGGATCAGATAGATAATCAGCATCAGCATAACCTATAAGCGTGTTGTCTTGGTTTCTTTGATAGAAAAGACCAAGATCTTGTGAACCTTGAAGATATCGTAGGATATGTTTCACACCATTCCAATGTCTCCTCGTAGGGGAGGCACTGAACCTTGCAAGTAGATTGACTGCAAAGGCAATATCTGGCCTAGTGCAGTTTGCAAGATAGAGCAGTGCACCAATTGCACTTAGATATGGAACTTCAGGTCCCAATAGCTCTTCGGTATCTTCTTTAGGTCTAAATGGGTCCTTTTCCAAATCAAGGGAACGGACAGCCATTGGAGTGCTTAAAGGATGAGATTTATCCATATGGAATCTCTCCAACACTTTCCTTAGGTAAGCTGATTGGTGTATCAGTATTCCTTCAGGGAAATGCTCGATCTGCAGACCGAGACAGAACTTGGTTTTACCCAAAGTTTTCATTTCAAATTCAGTTTTTAAGATTGAACTTGCTTCTTCAATCTCTTTCCTTGTTCCAATAATGTTTAGATTATCCACATACACCGAGATGATGCAAAAACCATTAAGGGATTTCTTAGTAAAGACACAAGGAAAAGCCTCGTTATTTACGTATTCCTTCTTCAGGAGGAATTCGCTTAGTCGATTATACCACATACGACCTGACTGTTTTAAGCCATATAACGAGCGTTGCAACTTAATGCTGAACATACTACGATGTTCGTTATTCCTCATTTGGGGAATAGTTAATCCATCAGGGATTTTCATATAGATGTCAGAATCTAATGATCCGTATAAGTATGCGGTAACCACGTCCATTAGCTGCATTTCTAAGTTTAGTTTAACTGCCAGGGATATTAGGAAGCGGAATGTTGTGGCATCCATAACAGGAGAGTAAGTTTGATCGAAATCGATACCGGGTCTCTGCGAAAACCCTTGAGCCACTAACCTCGCTTTGTATCTCACAATCTCATTGTTCTCGTTTCGCTTTCGTACAAATACCCACTTGTATCCAACAGGGACTACATTTTTCGGGGTACGAACGATGGAACCGAAAACATTTCGTTTGTTTAGCGAGTATAGCTCTGCCTTTATTGCAGCTTCCCATTTCACCCAATCAGAGCGCTTTCGGCACTCGGATATAGTTTTGGGTTCAGGATCTAGATCATTATTAGAAATGGTGAAGGCAATTAAGGCTGCAAATGTGTTGTCGACAACAATTGTATTTCTGTTATAAGTTTCTCCCGTGTGTACGAAGTTTGTTGAAACTTCAATGTTTACATCGACCAGATCCTCTTCATTTCCCAAAAGGTATCGGTCTGATGATTCTGCTTTTTCAGAGTCATTAATTGATTTAGCACGTGCGTTTTGACTCTGATTTTCGTTTGCAGGACGAATCTCTTCAGGAGATTTTAGGGGTGACATAGTGTGTTTGCTAGCTTTACACTTACGCGAATTCGGTTCGCTTATGTTAATATTTCCTTTACGCTTCTGGCGCATGGGGGGATTAACATTTGTCTTCAAAGGGAGTTGTACCCTTTGAGGCGCATTTACCGCAGGTATATGCGACTTAGTCACTCCTTTATGATCAGTGAATGCATCTGGCAGGATATTTGCTAGGTATTGCAAATTTATTATCTTCTGAACTTCAAGTTCAGATTGATTTGTGCGTGGGTCTAGGAACTGAAGATCTTTTGTGTTCCAAGTTATTTCACGGCATTTATTAATTGTGGTATTTTTCTCTCCCCCTAAGGCCGGAAATAGATCTTCGTCGAATGTGCAGTCAGCGAAACGGGCTGTAAACTGATCCCCAGTTAAAGGCTCGAGGTATTTAAGTATTGTGGGAGATACAAAACCGATGTAAATACCGAGTTTCCTTTGTGGGCCCATAGATGTTCGCTTAGGTGGTGGTATTGGAACATATACTGCACAACCGAATGTACGCAGATGGGAAATGTTAGGTTCATTTCCACGCACGAGTTGAATAGGGGAATATTCATGGTATGCAGTTGGTCGGAATTGGATTAGTGATGATGCATGTAAGATTGCATTCCCCCAACATGAAACAGGTAAGTTCGTTTTTTGTAGTAGCAGTCTAGCGATTAATTTAAGACGTTTAATGAATGATTCAGCTAGACCATTTTGAGTATGAACATGAGGGACCGAATGCTCCACTTTGATTCCCAGTGCCATGCAAAAATCATCGAATGCCTTAGAGGTGAATTCACCGGCATTATCCATACGAATGGATTTAATAGGATGATCTGGGAATTGAGATCTCAACAGGATGATATGTGCAATAAGCTTTGCAAAAGCAGTATTGCGAGTGGATAGCATCGTTACATAAGTCCACCGAGTGGATGCATCTATTAGGACCATAAAGTACTGAAATGGTCCAGATGCTGGGTGTATTGGTCCACAAATATCTCCTTGAATCCTTTCAAGGAATTTAGGAGATTCAGTTCTTACTTTACTACTAGAAGGACGAATAATTAGCTTACCCTTTGTGCAAGCATCACATATGTATTCATTAACAGAAGGGATTCTGTTGTGTGTTATGTTATGGCCTGATGAATTACATAGAATCCGACGCATCATAGTTTGTCCTGGATGTCCTAACCTCTCATGCCATAGTTTGAAAGAGTTTGGATCATTAAATTTTAGATTAAGAGCTATATGGAGATTTGAGGGTCTGATGTATGTGTAATACAAGCCAGACGAGAAAGATGGAAGTTTTTCGACGATGTGTTTACGATAATTTAAATAGTGAGTCATCAACAGATATTCACTATTGTCCTCAGTATTTGTTTCAATGTGATAGCCATTCTGTCGAATGTCTTTGAAACTGAGGAGGGTACGCTTTGATTGTGGATACAATAAAACATTTTCGATTATCAGCTCGGTACCCATAGGTAGAATGATCGAGGCTCTTCCGGAGCCAACGATCTGTATGTCGTCGTCGGAAATAGTAGTGAAACTTCCTTTCTTTTCAGTTAATGTTTGGAAAAATTGTCTATCTTTTAAGATAGTATGTGTAGTAGCACTATCTACTAAGCACAACACAT